>PVJL010003581.1:0-153369 GCA_004026885.1 Lyroderma lyra | reverse complement strand
ACCGCACTCCATCCCCCAACACCCCCGAAACTGGTCATGTCCTGCTTGCCCACCCCGATGCCAGGCCCCGACACGCCATCCGTGTCTCCTGGTGAGAAGCCAGTGGGCAACTCAAAATAACCATTTCCCTGCCCTCGACACAACTGTCTCTCCCGGGGAGGCCGACAGCTGCCAGGGATTAAAGGTGGGGACGGAACTGGAGAACCCCCCACCCCCGGCCCACACCCAGTCCCAAACCCACAGAGCTGGAGGCTGGGGCAGCAGGCGCAGGGGTGAGGAGCCTGGCCCGCCGGCATCGTGGCCGCCTCCCCACCCCGCCCGCCGGCCCGGCCCAGAACCAAGTCCTCTTCCCCAGGAGCAGGAGGGCAGCAGCCCCCCAGCCCGGCACCCTAGCTCGGCCCACGTGTGCCCAGACCTGGGGCTGCTGCTCGGAGTGCAGGGACTGCGCGCTCTTACGGGAGCTCTCACCTCGGGGCCTTTGCTCCTGCTGTCCCCCCACCTGGCTGGCCCTTCCACTGGTACCCACACCGCCCAGCCGCTCACAGGCGTCCCCACGGAGCCTTCCTCCGGCCCCCCACCCCTCCGACAAAACTCAGATTGCACCTTTTACCTGACGGGTCCACCTCACACTGTCTCTCACGGTGCTCTCGCAGGAACCAGTCCCAGGTGGGGACGACTCAGCGAGTGGGCAGAGCCACCCTAGCTGGAGGAGATGGGGGGCTCTCTTGGACCCAGGAATTGAATTAAGCAGCCAAGCTTCATTCTGAGCAGTGACCCCCTCACCCAGCCCCACCCACAGGGCAAGGGGAGGCACGATGGGCTGAGGCTGAGTCCCCAAGCCCGGGCTTGATGGCCTTCTGTGCTGGGAGCTGACGTGCCATCCGGCCTTGGGGCCACTCTCGGCCCATCTTAGCCCCCCACACCTGCAGCTCCCCCTCGCCCTACCGACCACGCCCTCGGCCCCGGCGGTCCCCTCCCTGGGGCAGCCTGACCTACCCCTGCTTTCTCCCTGCCGGTCTTGGTCACAGGGGCTCCCGCGTTTGCAGGCCACTTCTCTCCCCAAGCAAACGTGAGAGCTGGGGCGACTGCACAGACCCCCCACCTCCGGCTGGCTGCACGTGACCTCTCACCCTTAGCCTCTCCCTTTCCCCTTCATTCCCACTTTTAACTTGTAAGGGAATCTGTCATTCTATGTATTCTTGGTAAACCACCTCAGATAGGTTTTGGAGCTGAGATGCACGTTAGTAAATGGATAAATATGACCCACTTTCCCCTATGCATTCGGCCATCCTTTCCTCCCCTCACCTAAGGGCACTTGGGGTCCGAGTCGAGCGGGCAGCACAGGGAAGGGAGAGGTACTAACAGGGAGCGGTTGGATATTACTTGTGTCCTGGGTCCCATACGTGTGGTGACCTGCTGCTACCTCGGGAACCACCCCAAAGCTCCCTGGCTTCAGACCACCATCGTTATTCGCTCCTGACTCTTCCATCTTGGCTGGGCTCTCCGGGCAGCTCCGAGGCGGGTCTCGCTGGAGGCCACCTGTGTAGCTGGGCTCAGCTGGAAGCCGGGGCCTGGCGGCTCTTCCCGGGTAGATTGGGCCTCCCCGGCCTTCTGCACGCGTCTTTCCATGCAGTCACCCGGCTGGATCGCTCCAGCAGAGTAGCCTGGAGCCAAGAGCTTCCAACAATAAAAAGGAGAAACTTCTAGGCTCCCTGCAGCCTTAAGCTTGGAGCTGGGACAGCGTCACCTCTGTCACATTCTGTAGTTGAAGCAAGTGGCAGGGCCAGCTCGAATACCAGGGGGACGAATTACACAAGGCATGAAGACTGGGAGGAGAGATTCACTGGAGGCCACCGAACTAACAGGCTGTGGCAACATTCGTGGGGAAACTGGAAGTCGTGCGTGAGAACTTGTAACCAGAGAATGTCTGGGGGGCGGTGGGAATATGCGCACTTTGCAAACCTTTTCCCATTTGACATTTGAAAAGAGACAACAAATGAAGGGGCAGCTGAAATGAGCCATCCAGTTCACCCAGGCGGCCGTCCTGGCAGGTTCTCTTAGTGCCCAGGGAGTTAGGGCCTTCTGGCCTCATGGGGCCCTCACGCAGGAGAAGGCAGTGAAACTGTCCCTGGTGCCAGGCCTATCCTTCTGGCCCCGGGGGCCCTGGGCTGGGTCTCACATTTACAACAGGCCTCACATTTACATTGAGACACCTGCTGGCTGAGGGATCTGGTCAGAAACCAAAGATGATACTCGTTGCCCATCACGCCGTGTTGAACGTCATCCCATTCCCGAGGCTCACACCTAAAGTGCACCCCAAGTGTCTTTAATTAATCCTCTCACTTCTTGCTGCTGACAGGACGGTCCTTGGAGCCGCGGTGCAGGCACGACCGGTGAGTTTATTAGAAATTCAGCCTCTCGGGCCTCAGCCCAGACCTGCGGAGTCGGAGCTCACGGGACACGCTCCCCACGCACACGGCCGTTGGAGGAGCTGCTTGCATGCACCTATGAGGGGCGTGATTACACGACTGAATCGTCTTTTTTGGTTGGTGGTGACTAACGTCTTATTTTATTTCATGTGAGCACTCAAAACAGCATCATGCACCAAAAGCTCCTGTATCTGCATTGCCCAAGATGGTAGCCATGAGCTACACGTAACCATACAGCATTCGAAATGTGGCTGGTGTGATGGAAGAACTGAATTTAAATTTTTATTCTAATTCATGAAAACTTACGTAGCCACGGGGGGCTGGCTCGTAGCACATATTTAAAACCTACTTTGCTTCTTAAAGGTCTGCACACTCTTACGTTTCTGCCTGGTGCCCCTCTCCGAGAGGGCTGGCACAGCCTGGCCCTCCTTTGCAGCGTGGTATTTGACCTAAGAAATCCATATTTTGGTCTTCGTCCCCAGCTCCTGACAAGAGCACCTAGAACCTTCACCATTTTCTAAGCCATAAAGGAGTTAGCAGCATCCTTTGCTCTCATACTTGGTCTTTGGTGTCATTTCCTGAGACCGAGCGCCTAAGTCCCTGGGGATCTGGGTGATGGGAGCGTCTTCTGTTCTGATGCAGTGCCTCTCGGTGGGCTCCGGATGGAGGCTGGACCCCGGAAAGACCACGCCGTGATGAGTCTTCGGCCCCCACCCTCCGTCCTGAGTCAGTCATCGGTCGTTCCTGCGTGATGGCACCAGCCTGCAGCCCCCTCGGGTACCGGGCTGGGACGGCTTCCGGGTTAGCGGGCACATCACGTGCCAGGCCGGGGCGGCGCGGCCACACCACGGGGACAGAAGCGCCGGTGCTCGGGACCCCTCCGGACCTCGTCCCGTGTATCTCCTCATCTAGCTGTTCATCAGTGTCGTTTCCCACGTCCTCTATTATATGATAAACCAGTACATGCGTTTCCCTCAGTTCTGTCAGCCATTATAGCAAATGATCGAACCTGAGCAGAGGGGGTGGGGCTGGGAGCCCCCCATTTGTTGGCACTCAAGCAGAAGTGTGGGTAATCTAGGGGCCCACTGCTTTCGATGGGAGTTGGAGGTGGGAGGGGACAGTCTCGTGAGCCCCTGAGCTGTGGGACCTGAGGCTAATTTCAGGTAGACGGTGGCAGAACTGAATTGGATTGTGGGGTACCCAACTGGTGGTGGAGACTCAGCTGCTGTGGGAAAACCCCACATGTCTGGTGTCAGAAGTCTTGTGAGTGTGAGGAGAAGAAGAAACAAGTCTTTTCTTTCATATGATTTCACAGATGAAGCAAGAAAGTTGGTGCCCCTGAGGACCGTGGTGACCCAAGTAGGAGGGGAGGGTGACAGCCACCGGGGTCCCTCCCACCAGGTGAGCTCAGCCCCCTAGGAAAGTGGGACAAGTGGGTACAATGGGACAGCTGATGCCCAAATTCCACCGGGGAAGGCCAGGGGTCTCTCTGGGGCTCAGCTGCCTGAGGAAGCCCCAGCTTCATCATTCCCCTTATTTGAGGTGGCTTCAGTTTCCTGGGGGACAGGCAGCCGGGAAGAAACATCGAGTGTAGAGCACCGCCGCCCCCCACCCCAACACACTGGCCAAAGTGAGCACAACCTCTGGGGACGAATCTCTCTACTCCCTATAATGAGAACAGCGGTATCAGGGACACCTTTGAAATGTCAAGTCCAAAACATACGACCAGCTAGAACCATTATGTAGGGACCTCTGTCCCCATTGACATGGGGCCTAAGAATTTGGCATGCCCAGTCATCCAAGACCTTCGGAGCGGGGTCGTGTGGAACCCCACAGGGCCTGCGGCTCCTCCTGCCCCCCAGGCTCGCACACACCCAGCCTAGAGCCCCACCTGCCTTCTCGGTCCCCTGGCTCCTGCCCACGCGCCCTCACGCCCCCCGTGGGGAGCGAACACGCACTCGGCCGGCCTCTGGGAGCGGGCGGCGTGAGCCTCTTGCGCCCGGGCCCTCGTCCTGTCATACCTGTGGGCTGAGATGTGCTCTCAGGGCACAGCGCCAGCTAGCTGGCTGGGGAGGGGACGGAATGGCAGCTCTCCCCTGCACTCTGGTGGCCGGAGGCTCCTGAAGGTCCCCCAAACCTGACGTGCTGGCTTAGGTCAGTGTCCAAGACCAATTAAAGAGGTCCCAGGCTTGGCAGGCTGCTTTCTGGTCCGAGTGAACACGGGGCAGCCTCAGAGGAGGGGCCCCCAAGGCTGGCGTGTGGGGACTGACCCTACTGTATGTACTGGTTTTACTGTATTCCCGCCCAAGCACCAGGAGGATCCACAGCTTAAGACTTAATGGAGAAAGAGGTGGGGGGAAGCCCAAGTGGTGACAGAACCCACGAAGGCCCTTAATAATATTTATTACCCTCCTGCAATAAAACAGCAGAGGCTCTCGGTGACGTTTTCCACCCCTTTAATAAGGGGTTCTGCCCAGTGCGTTTCCATATCCCACCCCTCGTGCAGTTATTTTATTTTAGTTTTGCGTGCTCGACGCCATGGATACCAAGAGGCACAATTTTTCCGAGGCTCATGCTCCATCCAGATGTTCAGCGCCTTTCGGATTTACAATTTGTCACAGCCCAGAGGCACTCGCAGTTTGCATTGCGGGCTCCGTATTTTCGGGTTATGTGAAGGGTAGAGATAAGTTACACACCAGCGTTTTGTGGAAAGGGAACTTAAGGGTCTGGGGGCGGCAGGGGGCAGCTATCTGCCGATGGGCCGGGGGTGGGCTTGCTGCCCTCCCAGCATCTGGCCCCTCTGCGTTCAGAGGTATCACGTCAACTCCCCCGCTCCAACTTGGGGCAGCTTCTCAAGTGACAGAAACACCAAAAACTGCCAGGGGAAGGTGTCACCATGCAGATTTCTGGGCCAGATTTAGATCTCCTGAAAGAGAATCTGCATTTTAATGAGCTGGGCCCCGAGAGCCTGCATTTTAATAGGCCAGGGCTAAGTAATTTAAATTCCCTTTTTTTTTTTAAAGTGAGACACATAATCAGAATATATTCAACTGGGTATGTAATTTGAATAGTAATGAAGCAAAGATCCCTGTGTAGGCACGACCCAGGTTAGGAAATAAAGCACTGGTGGTTCTTGGAAGCCCCTTGAGGTGCCTCTG
Source organism: Lyroderma lyra (assembly GCA_004026885.1). Classification (NCBI taxonomy): domain Eukaryota; kingdom Metazoa; phylum Chordata; class Mammalia; order Chiroptera; family Megadermatidae; genus Lyroderma; species Lyroderma lyra. The sequence goes on along the minus strand of PVJL010003581.1, from coordinate 147,782 downwards.
CCATCACTTGTGTCCCCCACCCCCAACTGTAGGTACAGTGACTGTAGATTGTGGCGTATAAATGCATCCCGGGACAATCTATTCCTTTGCCTATTTAAAAATTGTGCAGAGATAGAACTGTCCTGAACATTCTGTGCCTCGCTGTCTGCACTCTGCATTGTGGTGGTGCGCTTCCCCTCTGCCGCTGCGCCCGGCTGTAATGTGTCCCTGTTCGCTGCTGTGTAGTATTCCATCGTGTGACAATAACACGGATTGATCTACTCCAGCGTCACAGACACCCTCTTCTCGCCCAGCTCTGAGCTAAGTCACACATGTTCTGTCATCAGGCTAATTTTGTTGATGAGGAAATAGTGAGTCTAAGAGGCCGGGGGATTGCAGAGCCCAGCGCAGGGGTTCAAGAGCGTGAGTTCGAAACCCGCTTCCGCCAGTCGGGGTTTCGCTGTGTGAGCTCAGGCACGCTGACCTCTGTGCCTTGCTTTTCTCGTCTGTGAAATGGCAATAATGGTCCCTGTTTCAGCGTGGTGGTCATTCAGTAAGACACATAGAAAGTAGTTAAAAGTTTGCCTGGCCCATTCAAATACAGTTCAGAAATGGGACCTGGTGCTCCATCTTACTTCAGAGTCTTGGTACAGCTTAACCTCCCCGCAAGCATATGGTGCTTTCACGGTCTATGATTAAACCCAAACCTTTGCCACACAGCTTTGCCCCCTCGGCCACAGGCCCTGGAGTTCGGCTCATGTGCGCCCACGAAGCAACGGGCCAGGCCAGCCCTCAGTGCAGGGAGAGCTGAGTCTCTGAGCTCTCGCGAGCGGCCCCCCCTTGGGCCCAGCCGCCCAAGTGGACCTTATCTGACCAGTCAATGCCCTCCATAAAAAGGGCAGAGCCAGCCACGCAGGGGGCGGGGGTGCCAACACAAAGGACAGGGTTGGCATATGACTCCCACCAGGCGATTTGTGTCCTTGTTTCACCTCTGCCACCGTCAGAGGGGCCAGCCTGTGTCTCTCTGCGCTAGTGTCCTCCTCAGTAAAACGGGAGAGGAGGGGGCCGAGACAAGAAGAGGCCAAGATCTTTTCTAGTGAATTCTCTGGCACTTGAGGCTTTGGGCTAAAGCTGCTGTGCTAGGGAACTAGGCATGAGGGCTGTCGTCTGGCGTACGCGTGTCCTTGAGAAATGCCCAGGAAGGGGCTGGACGGGCACGGCCGGTCTTGTTGGCCTGGCTGCAGGGGAAGCAGTCAATGGGCCAGTGGCAAACAAGGGCCGTGGTGGATCTGCTCTCCCTCAGGACAAGCCCTCTTGGGAATGGTCACGTGTCTGACCCTCAAGGTCATGCCAATCACTAACACTCTCCTTTGGAAGGCAATTCCTTCTAAGGCACACCAGGGAGCTGGATGATGTGACTGCCTGCCCCGTTCCCAGAGTCTGAGGTCCCTCTGGCCCATGAAGGAGGCCTCTAGGCCCCGCAGCCCGGCCCTTCCTTCCTCCTCCCGCCCCAGCCTCACCATTAGGCGCCATCGGAGTCCTCCTGGTGAGCCGGAGAGTTGAGGGCAAGGGGCCGGGCCGGCATCGGTGCCACAATTCACACTGGCGCGGGTCCAGCTTAGATAATACCCCCCAGCACCCTCCCCGCCCCCTCACTTCCTCTCGGATGGATATGTGAAGCATCTGGGAAGTCAGCAGCTGCTGCTTCCACCCCAAGGAGGGCGGTGAGGTAATCCCCATACATAGTCTGACTAGCGCCCTGGAGTCAAGGGACTCCGAGTACTGTGCTTCTCAGGGGCACGTCACTGATGTCCTGGCACCAAAGGGGGATGAAAAGTGAACCGGGTTTTCTTGCCTCCACAAAAGCATCTTTCATCCCACAGTAGAGCCCAGATTGGCGGGAAGATTTCACTATCCAGCGGCCAGAGACAGGAAGCTCTGTTGAAGTCCCTGACCACCCCACCCCCTCATTTCCTACTGTGACCCAGAAAGCTCGGGAGACAGGTACACAGTCTAACAGGAATACTAAGTTTAAGGACGGGGAAGTGAGACATTAGGGGTGACTGAGGTTGGCCCTGAAAGAGCAGACTGTCACCTGGGCTGATGCTGAACGTGGTCACTCTCAGAGGAGAGGGACAGCGCCATGGGAGAGGTGGCCCCTGGCCAGCTGTCAGCAGGAAGAAAAAGAGCGAAGTCATCTTGGCTGAGCCCTCCTGAGTGCCAGACACTTGACAAGTGTGTGGGGACATGAAACCTGAGTCATGGAGGCAGCAGCGGAGCCCCTTTCCCACCTCCTGCAGCCCGTCCTCCCTGGAGGTCTGGTCAGGCCTCCCCAGAGCAGACTCTGGGGGACAAGGACCAGGGAGGGAGTGCTTCTGGCCACCGAACCCAAAGGCAGCAGCGGTAATGCAGATTCCGCGCCTCGAGATTTTAACTCGAAGCGAAGTCCAAATAGCAGGTGCTCACAGTTCCAGCCTCGTCCCTGTTAAAGATCCACACACAGGGGAGTGCTTGGGCAGGACACAGGATCTAGGATGACCTTTTGTTCCTTTTTGACTTTGCCATTTTCATTACATAAATATTACCTTTCCAAATGTTACCTTTTTCGTGGTACCAAAAAGTATACGTAAGACACAATGACCTTTCTCTCCAGATGCAATCGCTGTCCTAGTTCTGCTGCATCCTGCAAACCATGTGGGTAGGTCTACATATGCTCTTCTCTGCCCCCAAGCTGCCTTCCCCCCAGAAGTGCTACACAGAGAAGAGTTCACTTTTGTAAGTGTAATCATTTGTGCCAGGCTTGTTGCACTGAGCATATGCCCCAGGGTGAGCGGATTTCCACTTAAGATGGCGGAGGAGGTAAACACTGTTCTTGCATCCTCCCACGACCACACCAAAATTACAACTGAACTATAGAGCCACCCTCATGGAGAATCACCCGCAGTGTAGCTGAACGCAAGTCCTATAACCAAGGACACCAGAAGGAGCCACACGCACCGGTGTTCGTGGCATGACTTACCACGGGCGAGCTGGGGGTGACCACCAGTGGATCTGGACAGAGGTGTAGATTTACACGGTGGACTACTACTCGGCTATAAAAAGAAACACACTCTTGCCACCTGCAGCAGCTGAATGGACCTAGAGGGTACTGTGCTGAGTCAGTCAGACAGAGACAGACAAATGTCATGTGATGTCACTTACATGTGGAATGGAGAGAACAGGATAAATGAACACACAAAACAGCAACAAGCTCACAGATGCTGAGAGCACTTTGATGGCTGGCGGATGGGGGTGTCGGGGAGGGACTAAGAGGTCCCAATCGGTGGTTACAAAGTCGTCGTGGGGATGTGGGGTACCGCACAGGGGAATGCAGTCAGGAGTACCCCAGTAACTACGTGCGGTGCCAGACAGGTACTGGACTTACCCAGTGATCACTTCACGAGTTACATAAATGTCTAAACACGGCGTTGTACACCTGAAATTTAATAATGTGTGTCAACTGCAGCTGAAAAATAAAAACGTATTTTAAAGAAAGTGTGAGCAGGGCAAGTGGTAATAGGGTTTTAGTTCTCTCACGTCATTCAGGTGTTTACAGAAATACCTTTTCTGTAAGTGCCTAAATGCGAGGCAAGTACTTCGTCTGCAGCTCAAAAAGGGGAATGGTGAGCTGTCCCAGTGCCCAGGGCCACTAGCTGCGCTGGCTGTTACGGAAGAGCACGTGGGCTCCAGTGACACCTCCGGAAGGTGTTTAAGAGCAGTCTGGACTACCTGCCACCTTGTCTTGAGCTTGACTTAGGACCCGACCAATGCGAGTAAGATGCCCTGTTCGTCGCACACTATCCGTGCGCCTCCCAATTGAGTCGATCTTGGAAGTTGCTCCAAATCAGTATCTATAGACCTGTCCTCCCCGAAGTGCTCCCTGGCAGCTACTTCATAGCATGACTGCATGGGATGTTCTCCGGAAAGAGTTCTCTCTTCATACCACAAAGGAAAGAGAAACGTCACCATTCAAAAAGACACAAACTAAGAACAAATGTACAAACCAAGAATATAACATTTTATTCATTTCCAGATGAGGAGTAGTACACACATACATATATTTAGATAATATATAAAACAGAGAGCAAACCGTAGAAAGAAACACCGGTCTAAAACTGCCTCACGGGACGCCTTTACTTCTGTAAGTGAGTGGGTCTCCCTGCACACGGGGGCAGGCAGCAGGACAAACCCAGCAGTCACATATCAAGGGACGGCTTACTCCCACCGTACTTACGATGCGATTATGGCATTATGGCATGGTCACCAGTGTCCGCGACAAGGGACACCAAGTAGTAGATAAAAGAACACAGCACACTGAACTAATACAAATATTTGTTTTTGCATTGTCCTCCAGATAGTTTTCTTTTTAAACTAAGTCAGGACCGGGGTCTGTCCCTTGAGTTGCATTCCAGTTATTGCTGGAGGGAAAAAAAAGAAACAGAAAAGAGGCATCAGTTTAAATTATTAGAAAACAGACGATCAGTGCCACCAGCCCCCACATCTGTGACACTGGAGGAGGTGCTGAGCTGTGTGGAAACACAGACATGTCAGCACCACCAGCGCGTCACAGGGGACAGCTCGGTGGCCAGCAATTTGGGGCTGACAAAGGGGTTCTGATGGGAGGCTGTGAGCAGGAGGGGCAGGTGGTGGCAGCAGTAACAGGACAGTTCACAGGCTCACTCCGGAGTCAGTGCTGATGCCGGGGAAGACTTAGGCTCTCTCACCGGAAAGGCACTCCACTCGCCATGTCCACGGGACAGCAGAGAGGCTCTGCAGCTGAGCTCTTGAATGGAGCCCTTTCCAGGACCCAGCTTCCCCGACTCTGTCTGGGCCTCCTCAGAGGAAGCTGGCTTACCTTTGCCTTGTTCTGAACAGGGAGATAGAGTTTGAACTCTGCTGGCAGCTCGTCTTCTGAGTAGAGTCTGTCTGAGAAGTAAACCCGTCGGATGCGACAGTTTGCGTGGATCTGTGCGTGCGAGACTCAATTTCAGAGACTAAACATGAGGGTCCCTCCTCATTTCCTGATTCTTCTGGAGCCCTCCCCTCTCCTCCACGGTGTTGTGAGAGCGTCATCCTTTGTGCACCTCCTCGGCTTAGCTTAGGGGTGGATTCGGACAGGACGGAGATCCTGCTCACTGTCTTCCACCACCATATCTGAGCAGAATCCTGACTGTGTCCTGGGCTCCTCTGAGGTCAAGGCCCATTGGACAGTAACTGCGGAACTGGAGCCAGAAACCCACACTGTTCTGTCCCATGGCCCACAGCCAGTAACAGAGCACACCCGCCCTCTCCATTTGGGGCCCCACACGGAAAAGGACCCCGTACCTGCACCCTTAGAGTCTCAATGTAGTTTGTGCCATATGCCCGCCGAGTGAAGTCCGACAGGTTGAACTGGATCTGGTTCCAGCCGTCATCCAGCCGCATGGGCATGGTGCAGATGAAGGGTTTGACCCGCGTGGTGCTCTGGTAGTTACTTGCCCGAAACCGCCGACGCACATTCTTGTCGTCTAGCACCTTTGAAATATAGGCAAGAGTCACATTCCCTCCAATTTGGAAGAAGCAAACAGTCTGGGTAAGGCGAGGACCTGAACTCCCACAGCCTGGTTTCCCAAGGCTGAGACCCAAGGGAAAGCAAACAGGCCAGACACAGGTCACACTGGATGCAGATGGCCTGGAAGCAGCAAGTTTATCTTATCTGTTGCCAAGACAACACTGCTGCTTATGACATATGACATACCCGTCACACTCTCAGACCACAGGATGATTTCAGAAACATTCTCCCCTTTGAAAATAAAATACTAAAACAAGACTGACAATCACCCCATATTAAATGGTTGCTCCCCAAAGGGACACTACTCTAACCCTTAAGCTTTGAAATCTTACAGCTATTGATTAGATTTTCTAGATCTTACTGTGTTTCTTTAAAAAACTGGTATTAAATTATGATCACTAGTACCAAATTTATGCCATAATAATAAGGGATGAATCGAGTGTCTAGCAGAGCTAGAAAAGAGGGCACACAAAAGGACGAAGCTACTCTCCCAGGGCCCCTACTTCCCTCCACGTTGACAGGATACCTGTCCGGTACAGCCGAGAGTGTACGCAGTCACGTGCACATGCCTACCTGGACTTCAAAGGTAAAGTACTTCTTCAGGTTTTTGATAATCATGACAAGGAAGGGAAGTTTAATTCCCAAGGTTTTCTTTGGGTCTGCAGGACACGTGATGTATGTGGTGCTGTAATAAGAGGAAACGCCAGTAAACACACTACTGCCCCTGCCCTTTGTGGCAGGCACAGTAGTAACACACGGTCCAAGAGGACACACAGAGGTATCTAGAGATCCAGACACCGTGACCAAGGAGTCGCTCAACCCTTATGTCAGCCCGTGCTCTGAAACACACTGGGCTTTGAAAGAAAAGCTTAGCACAGGACTAGACAGCAACAATGAAATGACTGCAAAGCCAAGCCAGACCAGTGGGTCAGAGGAAGTTCTTCCAGTAAGAGAAGATTCGATTCTGGTCCAAGAGAACCAATGAATGATAGAAAACCAAAACTGAGACAACTGTGGCACTGGAAACCAGAGTGGTCACCCACTGGATGATTAGTGCGACACTCCCCCACCCCCCACCCCCCCACACACACCCACCCACACCCGGTCAAATATTAATAATAACAGCTAACACTTCCACAGTGCTTACTATGTGCTAAGCAGATTCTAAGTGTTTTATACACACTCACTAATTTAATCTTCACAATAACCCTGTGAGGAAGATGTACTGTTATAATCCCCATTTTACAGATGGGAAAACGAGGCCAGGGTTAAGTAACTGATTCCCCAAGGTGAGTTGTGAGCAGCAGAGCTGGGTTCACACCTGGCAGCCCGACTCCGCAGTCTGTGACGAAACGCCTGCCGCAGTACAACGTCTCTGGGAGGAGAGTGGCAGCCTACCTGACATTGGTTCCTTCAATCTCTAGCACCAGGGACTGGATGTCATTATCAGTGATTCTTTTGATGTGGCCATTCCGCACCTATAAGGAATTAAACTGTTCAGTACTAAAATATTTGGCAACACTTCATGACAATTTTGAAAGTTGAATGAGACCATTTAAAGAAAACCACGGTGGCCCAAGGGGCATACCACAGAAGCTTACGACATGTTACACTGAAGCTAATATGTAGGTAAACCACGCTGTAACCGCTATACAGGGTCCCATCGGCCACCACAGGAATCGCAGGTAACGTGGCAATCCGTAAATCAGGATAAATTTCTTCCCAAAGAAATCAACTCAATTCAGTTTCAGCATACATTCACTGAGTTCCTACCATGCACTAGGACATTCCTAACCATTCCTTCACTTCATTCTCCCCACAACAACAAAAACCACAAGGTAAAGGTTCCACTTAACAGACGTGGACACTGACACCAGGGGTGCAGACGACAGCCCCTAAGGAAGAGGGGCAGGATCAGTAGCCAGGCGCGCCCCTGCCCCGTGACGCCGCACACTTCCTCAGCCAGGAAGGCCAAACACTGTCAGTGAGAAGGAGGTGGCAACCAAAGGATGGAAGCACTACCCCCCGACCCCAGGTGCACTCCTACTTCACGCTTCCCTCTCATCTTTTCCCTAACTTTCTACATTTTCAAGTATGCAAACAAGTCCCATCTGAGCCCATGCAAAATCCTTCCATAGAGTGTTCCTCCACACCAACTTCTCTGATTTGTTTTTCTGGCTCATGGAATCCAGACGGCATCATTTAGCACTTCATCCTACATTCATTTGTACAGTCTGCTGCAGGTGTAGGAGGTACCAGAGGAGAAGGAATCGATATTCAATACCGATTCCTCCTCTCAAAATGTGTAGGGAAGAGAATTATCCTCAAATAATAAACTGTTACACACCTAATATGGACGGAGTAGAAATGGGCAAAGATACTTCTGAGAGCGCTGAATGTATACAAACACATGAAAAAGATCAGCCAGGTTTAGAACAGGGTTCATCAGAAGTCAAACGTGGTCTCTTTCTAGGTACAGTGAAAGTGGCTGTGTGGGGCTGTCACACTGTCACATTCAATGACTCAATCATTGGCTACCCATTAGATTTGCATAAGGAAGAGAATACAATGACAAGTCTGTCTGATAGTTGTATTTTTCAACATAGATTATTAATACTATGTATCAGTCTCTGAGCTCTGAATCTGATTCACTTGTGTTGTTGCTTGGTGTCACCCAGGTGACATCTGGCATCACTGCCCATCTTTTTCTAAAAGTATAAGCTCAAAGGTAGGGATCAAGTATTAAGCATCATTTATATCTTTTATGATGCTTAGTACTGTGCTAGGCATAAAGTAAGCATTCAAATACTTGCTGACTTCTGGAATTTGTCACCCTAAGAGTTGGCACATATCAACAGTTTCAAGGAGGATTTAAAAGAAAATTCCTGGACAACAGAGCCACCATGGACTTTCACAGGAAGCCAGAGGTCCTGGGGCGTGTCACCAAGCCCACGAGGCTGCCAGCAGGAAGAGCGCTGTCCCACAGATCCTCCTGTGGTGCCCACTGTCAGCGAGAATGCGGGGTGGATGGGCCCAGCCTCTGCCAATGCAGCATTTCTTGGGTTCTCAAGACACACACTTCACATTGAAGTGTTTCTCAAACAAAGCTGGCAACATTCAATGCCCCCCTGCTTTGGATTCTAGGCCTCTTTCCAAGAGACTGAGAACACAAAGGCTTGGGTCTGAGTAGCACATGCCAACACTACCCACCTCATTCCCCGTATGAATGCGCCCAACGGAAGCAGTGAAGGAGGAATTAATCAGGAAATTATTTCCAAATAATGTGATGTAGTCACATAGATAAGGGCTGACAGCATTTTAACAAGAAGCAGCAAACACTAATTTTATAACATCTCACTAATTATTCTCTGTAATGCAACTTCATTCTTTTTTTAATAGGTACAGAAGGCAATACTCAAATAGACGGTTACACGGAAAAGATTAAGTAATTAGGGCCCAAGGGCGACTACTGCTAAAAGGCAACGTGTTGCAATTTATCCAACACTGTTTGAAAGCCCTGCCTCCAATCTTACGTCCCCAAAGGTCTCTCCTCCAGAGTCCACAAGAAGCCTCCCTGAGCTCCAGAAAGCTGGGCCGATTTCCCAGGGAGAAAACGTTAGGAGACTGGCCTTCTGTCCACCTCAAAGTGTCTAGCAGATGATGTCACTCTAGCAAGACCAACTACACAGGTCTTTGCAGAAGAAAAGAGTGCCTTCCATGGTGTGCAGTAGCCCATGGACACTCCTATGCTCCTGCCCGAGACAAGCTAACTTTCCATTCAACAACTTCCCAAAGAGAAATTTCTTTCAGCCACACATCAACAACCACAAACTTAATTCTTACAAAATTAAGTAACGTGGCCCCAAAGCAAAACAACTCAGGTGAAACAAGGCGGCTTTGCCCAAAGAACGCCCATCAATCTGTCCTGAGCTCCCACCTGGCTGGTGGTGACACAAGCGAAGGAGAGTTTTGCCTGAGGACAAAGTTCAGTCCTCAAAGGAGAAAAACTCCATCCTCCTAGTGCAAGCTGCCAGGAGCTCTGCAATCAAATTAAGCTCACCTGTTAGTGATTAGGACTCTTCTCCTTTCCCAAACTGAAAGAGCTGCAAATACATTCATTGAAAGAAAAGATCGGGGTGGTGATGGGGGTGCAATTAATCAGAAATATGAACCCTTAAAGGGTGGGAAAACATCCCCAAACCTGTCCTCTGGGCTCTGAAAGTAGGAGAGGGGAGACAGGGATGGACCACTGTGGGCAAGGCTTCCTAACCTAGCAATCTGGGTGTCGCTGCTCTAAATCGCAAGGGTCTTCCAGGAAGCAAGCCCCTCCCAGTCCAGCTTCTGACAAACATGGATCACCAGATGGGCGGCCTCAGAAAGCATCCACTTCCTTTTCTAGCGCCTTCCAGTTCAGAGGTCGCTACGCAGGCCTGGCTTTGAAGCGAAGACAAAACGAACTGCTCAGCATTTATTGTTCATGGTGGAAGCAGGTTTTATTTTACTTTCCTCCCTCAATTAGAAAGTGCCAATTGTATTTGACTTACCTTTTTTATTTCATGACACATTCCCATTACCAAAATGTGGCCTACAAGTGCTTCATGTCTCCAAAAATAAGTAAATAAAGCCAAGTTTACGGTTTTAAGAATTTCATGACCTCCCCTCCCCTACAATCCCAAAGCTCTGAGCTGGAGGTCCTTTAGGAGCTTCAGAACCCAGCTACTAACAATTACAAATCCGAACGGTTCGGCCTCTGCAGACACAAGAAGGGAACCATCAGGCCTTCTTACAATCACTCTCCCAGGCTTTCCACGGTTGCTGGGGCAACTAATAAAAGAACCCTGATTTTTTTTCCTTCAATGTAAGCCCCAGGGAGGAGGGTCAAGTTGAGGGAAAATAACTACTACTGGGATAGGGAGGAAGCTGGCCCGTGCTCCATATTTCTACAAGTGCTTTAAAAATAACACAGGAGTCGTATTCGTTCCCTACCCCCCACCTCTCATTTCTTGGGGCTCCACCCACTTATCCTGGCAGACAGCTGAGCCCTCAGCCATCTGGCATCCCAGTCTTAATGACACATGTTCCAATTTACATTAGGCCGTTAGAGCTGTCCACTTCAGCAGGAAGGTTTCCGCTCGGGGCTAGGGGCTGGGCTCCGAGTCAGAAAACAGGCAGAGGGAGACCTCTGTGGGGAGAGCCGGGCATAGCTCTGACTCAAGGCCTTGGCCTTGCAGGCTCCAGTGGGTCAGACTGCTTTCTCGTCCTTTGTTACACTGAACAGAGACTATCCAGACAGCAGACAGGCAACTCGGAGCATACGCAACAAGCCCTTAGTTAAAGGGAGGACGGTTGCGTGCACCACTAACCAGTCTCTTCCTAACAGCGCTGTGCAGAGGGAAGCAAAACTGAAGCCCAGGCCTTTGCCCAGTTATATTACAGTAAAAGACATTACTCAGAATAATGAAGAATATCGTCAGACTGACCCGGGGCATGGCTGAAAAAACAGTTTCACAACCTTCATGTCCAAATGCTCTCTGTTCTCTACTGGAAACTGCATCAGTTTAGCATGAACTAACAAAGTTTACTAATTACAAGGTGAGGTGTGGGAATTGTTTTCTGGAGACTTTGATCATTTTTTAAATTAGAAGCGGGGTGGGGGGGGAAGGCAGGGGACGGGAATCTAACACTATCCAGCAACAACCAAGAAAACTCTGTCTCTAATATTTAGTTTTGGAACAGGGGAGCATCAGCAGCAACTGAGAGAAAGACAAGGAGAGAAAGAGAAGCTTGTGTGAATGAGCCTTCCCATCGATTAGAATGGTAGCATATTACCAACAAAGACTGGAAATGTCATTTTACTAGGAGAATAGATTCTCCTAGTATTTTCTTTACAAACCGAAAGTAATTACATATAAGAGTCCTTTAATAAATGTTAATACCTGCTGGGCCGAGAAGTTAAGGGGACATTAAGAAACCCCTAATATGGAATCTAAATAAAAGGTCAAGTTCAGAAACAGATAGAAGTGGTTGCCAGGAGATGTGGTTGGCAGACATAGAGAAAGGATTGTAAAAGGGTATAAACTTTCAGCTAGAAGGTGAATAAAGTCTAAAGATCTTACATATAACATGTTGACTACGGTTGATAACACTGTATTGTTTAATTGAAATTTGCTAAGATAGTGGAACTTAAATGTTCTCATACACCAAAAATAAGATAAGCATGTCAATTAACTAAATGGAAGGAATCTTTTCACAATTTGTATGTGTATCAAATCTCCACAATGTACCTTTAAATATCTTTAAAATTTTCTTTGTAAATTATATCTCAGTAAAACTTTAAAAAAAAAATTCTTGCATTTAATAAAAAGGAAAAGAAAAGAAACCCCTAATTTCTCCTGAGTTCTTGGTTTGAAAAATTGCAAAGCTCTCTATCAGGAAGCTTACAGTCTAGCCATGACACAGATCTTAAGAAGCTACTTTCAAGTCTGATGAAAAGCAGAGGTTCTGTATGTGGATATAAATTAACCCAAGGAAGTGCCTGAAAGCTGTGATCTTGAGACTAATGTAGAAGTGGTGGAGTGGATCCCGGAAGAGGGACCAGCAAGGACAAAAGCCTGAAGGTGAGCCTGGAGAACCAGTTAAGCAGGCATCAACCATGTTAAGGGTTTTGGACTGGGAAGGCCATTGTACAATGACTAAATTATTCTAACTTCAGAAGTCTGGTTTTACTGTACCTCCTACCCTGGGCATCTGAATACCAGGCTCGATTATAAACTTCTTGTTTACTCCTGAGCAGATTCTTCTGTCCCTGTCCTAGTTAATACAGTTATATGCTATAACTGTTTCTAAGCATTTTATATACATCTTCATTTAATCCCCATAACCATGAGAAGGAGGTGGCACTACTATAAGATGAGAAAACTCAGTAGTTAAGTAACTGCCCAAGATTACACAGCAGGACACAGGACAGAGCCGGACGCAAAGCCCAAGTATCAGATCCCACGCTGGCACTGAGTTTCAAGGTAAGCTACTGAGCTCTTCTCCTTAAAGAACCTGTAATCTAGTGAGAGATACTTCACTTAAGCTCCCAATGAAATAAGGTTTAAGTTGAGATTTGAAAGATGAAATGGGGAGAGGGGCTGTGAACCTCAAAGAGTGATGGACAAGTGCAGGAGTTACAAGTGTACCCACACCCGCAAGCGTGGAGCTTGCAAATTCACTGGCATTTTAAATGACATCCATTCACAATCATAAGGAGACACAGAGCCTAAAAATAAACCAAACCTCATTTTTCCAAAATTATTCCTCACCGAAAGCAAATTACGGGAATTCTCTCACAAGCTCAGGAAGGAGAATACTTAGTAAAGTTTTGTGAAATCAAAATAACTAAAAGTAGGCATTACAGCCAACATGTACCTACTGGCAAAGGTCAGGGTCATTTCTAGAAAAATGTGGACAGTCCTTTCCTCTCTTCATCAAGCTCTGCCCTTATTACATCTTTGCCTTATTCCCAGGAACAGGGAAAACAACATCTCTAACTTTGAATCTCCCAAAGTCTACACAGTACCTGTCACTTAACTGTTGCTCAATACATTTTTTATAAGTAGAACAATTCCCAGCGTTTCGCGGGACTGGATTCCCAACACCTATACCACAGCTGAGAAAAGGCGCACACACAACCAAGCCTAGGCATCTGGTCCCAGACTTCCCCTATTCTCCCCTTGCCCAGGGGGTAAGAAATCACTGCTGAACACTTTCAATCTAGTCTAAACAAGAAGAGTAGAAACATATAATTAATTTTTACTATTATAAGAATTTTGCTTAAAATGAATGTTGTTCTGAAGGTTTTCTTTGCCAAAATGTCTCTTTAATTTATTCCATGTAACCCTGCCACATGTGTTTATGTCATTAGGGTACCATTCAACCTCTAGTGGCGTTGTTAAGGGACACAGTGCACCATGGTTACTTTGCTTTTATATTCCATGTGTAAACATGTTGACTAGTCAAAAAAAAAAACAAAAAAAACAAACAGCTGTATTTGAAAACTGAAACACACTACAGAAGATCAAGCCCAGAAGGGTTAAAATGGGCAACTCTGATAAAAGCTTCGCTTACTAGAAATGCTGAGGCCTCCCTACCACTGGAAGTCTCTCCGGGTTAGCAAGTTCTCTGACCTGCTCTGAAAACCTCTCCTCTCAGATCAAGCCCCATTCTCTAGTTCAACTGCCTTATATTGATACTTGGTTACAATGCCAAGTTCAACTGGCAAGCAAGGCAGCTCCCTCCATGTCTACTGACAGCCTGTAACTAAGTCATGTCACAAAATTCTTACAAAGTTTCCTGGTACATTCCCTCTGAGGTCCCCTTGTAGCGGTGCAATTTCAGAGTTTATAATGTTGTCTTCTATGTGAACAAAACCACACAACTGAAAACCTCTGTAATGTAGGGGAAAAGTTAAGAACTATTGTACTTTCCTATGTAAGACTCTTAGCATTAGGTCTAGCTTGTGGACAGAACCACTGCAGAGTCAGTCAGATTTTTTTTCTATGCATAAGACTCAAACTCATTATATTCAAATCTCTTCAACTATTTTATAAAAATGACATTATGAACACACCACCCTTAACACTGCTTCAGAACGTGGAATTCTCTAGTGATGACAGGCAGAAGGCTGTCCGTGTTCTCTCTCAATCTCTATGAGGCCCAAAACTCTGATCTGTGGATAACGGAAGACAGAAAGTTGTTCTAAGAGGAAATCCAAAATTCTTGGCTTCTTTACCAACAAACTGCTTATCGAGATTATTCCACATCCATCTCTACAAAAACACCATTCACCACACCACCTCTGTTCATTCTCTGCAGGAGAGCGGTACTGCTATACCCTAAACAACCAGCCTCTCTTAAGTTCAAAAAAGGGTACAACTGACTGGGAATTTGCATGAGAAATGAAATATCAATGTAATAAAATGCAAAACAACTCACAGACTGCGAGACACACACACACGCCTCCTACTCAACATCTCCAAAAAGTGGACAGGGTCATCTGGGGTCAAGTATCATTCTGTGGATGCCTGAAGAAAGATAATGAGGCCTGCACTCGGCTGTGAGCTTATTAATCCCGACAAGACTTTGTCACATTTTTCGAAGTTTTCCTGATAGCGAAATCAGGCACGGAAGGCACAGGACAGACCCCAAGTCATACGGAGTGTGCAGCAGGTGCCAAAGGCCACCACGCTCTGACTGGTTTGCAGTTAGCAAAAGGAAGCAAGCAAATAAAACCCAAACATAACTGGCTCTGGTTGTGCCTCTATAAGGGTGCGTGAACAAAGGCGCTGTGTTTAGTGCCCAGATCCGTGCCCGGCACAAAGTAAGTATCAGTAAGTATTTGTTAAATCAGTGAACAGTAGTTCCTTTCATCTATATTTCCCCAAAACAATCTCAAGTAAGTTTACGAATTTCATGCTATGAGACAGGTACTACCAATCCCACTATAACATGGGGAGACCGCAGCTCTGAGAAACTGATCAAGTCAAGTCTGCGACGAAGGACCACTATCTAACTAACCACGTCACTACGCCTGGACACTTAAACCCCAGCCACGCCCTCCCGACATGTACCCGCCGTGCTTACACGACCTCGCGCCTCAGTCACACCAGGCTGGGAACCGGGCACAGCAGCGACCCGCCCGGCCTCCCCTCAGGCCCTAACTCGACACAACTATCCGCCACCCCTTCCCCAGGCGCCCCCCCCCCGGCAAGGAGGGAGCGCGGCCCCTGCACCCTGTCCCGCCGCCGCCCGGAGCCCCTTACCTTTTTGTCCCAGATCTGCAGAGGCTTGCTGCCGATGCTGTAGAGGATGGAGAGGAAGCCGCTCTGGAACGTGTTTTTGAACATCTCGCAGGCGGCCTTCTACTTGGCCGCGCCGCAGCGACCTAGATTTGAGCACCAAGTGGCGAAGGTAGAACAAGGGGCCCGCCCTGGGCCGAACACGGGAGGCTGCGCGGCTGACCTTCGCACCGGCAGCCACCGACAGCTGGATGTGGACACGGGATGCCAAGTCCGTGAGTTTCAGGGCCCACGAGAAGCGCGCCAGGGCAGGAAGGAAACCACAGTAACCGCCGCTCGCGCCTTAAATGGAGGCGATGGGCCGCCGGTCTCTTAAAATGGATCCCTCCGCCCACTAGAGCCCGCCCCCTGCGGAGCGCGACCCAGTCCCGCCACAGGGATCACGGACTTCCTGTTTCTTCCGCGCCTAAAGCCCCGCCCCAGATTCGCCTCCTCGCGAAGAGAACTCCGTTGCCGAGGGACTATTTTGCCCATCGCCGTCTCTACGCGGCTTTTGGAAGCGGAGGGAGACAGGATTATAGAATGTGTTGTTGACACCGGTGTGGTGTCATGGGAACCTGGTGGGGGTGAGGTCACGGGGTTTGAAGGCTATGCTCCGCCCCGTGAGGGGCGAGGAGAAGTTAGAAACACAAAATTAAGTGGAGAAAGGCACGTGAGGTAGCATGGCTAAGCAAGTGCTTACCTGGTATCCTGCCAATGCCAACTAAATGCTTGTTGGCTGAGTACAAGATAAGATTAAAGCAGCTAACCAGTACTGATCATTAACTGAGCTAAGCGCCTTATATGCATCATTGCTTGAATTATTAACAAGGTTGCTATGAAATACACCACGTGACTTGTGGGATGTAGTCAATGCAATACTCTTTAAAATTTATCTCCTTATATGCATTATAACAAAACAAGAAAACCTGAACATTAAGATAAAAGCAGAAATTAATAAAATTAAACAAAATAAAGTCGTTGGTTGAGTTGAATCAACAGCTTTTCCCCCCCTTAAATCAATTAATACTCTCAACATTTTTTTAAAGACATAAAATAAGCTATGATATTTCAGGTGTGGAAGAAATCCAAAATGTTGAAGACCAATGACTCACGGAGAATCTACCTAACTATACTCAGTGCCCAGTCCTGTGCTGATTATTGTGGCTGACAGCAAAGGAGTTTGCAGCTAACTTTACCATAAGAGCTAATAATAGTTCACATCAATTGAGCATTTATTATGTGTCAAGCACTATACTAAGCTCCTTCGCCTTTATTAAATCATTTAATCCTCACAGCAACCTGTGAACAACTGAGCCAGAATTTCCAGACATGGGGGGAGAGAATATATGGATCATATTATAGTAAAAAGTAAAAACTTGCTGTATAAAACTGTTATTTTTGAATGATTTCTGGGGACTCTATATACTTTAGGCTAGTGAACAATTTATCCCTTATTAAAATTTTCAAAATATCCTAGTGGGAAATAAAAGTGTCATACATTAGATTTTCACATGTGGGGGTTCCCTGGTGGTGCAGTGGCTAGGCTTTGGCGCTCTCAATGTTGCGGCCTGGGTTCGATTCCCAGTCAGGGACACCTCCGCCAAAAAAAGATTTTCATATGCACTTGAGTCTATCACATGATTTTTTCTTCTGTTCCACTGAACACTGACAACACCAAATGAGGCCCAGGACGTGCAGCAACAGGAACTTTCATTCATCACGGGTGGGAATGCAAAATGGTGCAGCCACTTTGAAAGGCAGTTTGGAGATTTCCTGCTAAACTAAACATACACAGCATAGCATCCAGCAATGACACTCCTTGGTACTTCCTGAAACGAGTTGAAAACTCATGTCCATCACCCCCCAAATTCAAAGCCACAATGCCCCCTTAACCCCAGGTAATCATGGATCTGTTCTCCATCCCTTTTGCTTTTTCCAGAATGTCATATAAAGGGAATCATGCAGTGGTAGCCTTTTGCATCTGGCTTCTTCACTTAGCACAGTGCATTTGCAATGCACATTATTTTAAATGTCTGCCAACCCTCTGCATGCTTACTTTTGAAGGCATTCCCACAGCACTGCAAACATATTAAAAGGCAGCCACTTTTCATATTTAAATTGTTCTGTATTTTTTTTAAAAAATTCTTTAGAATTGGCTTTTGGAATTATTTGATTTTGTGATTTTCTGTAACTCTTCACTAATTATGAGAAAAATACTTTTAAAAGCCATTTAACCATTAAAGAAGTCCACAGGATTGGAAAGACATTAATCACATTTATATTTATTTTATAACTTCCTTATGTTAGAACCAACACCTTTTTTTCAAGTCTCAAACATTGCTGTAGGCCCCTGGAAAGTCACAGACCCTGGGTACCATGCCCCAAGTGCTTGACACAGCCCCACAGGAATTCCATAACTAAAGGCATCACAGTTCCAACCTATCCCAGTGAGAGAAAGGACTGGAAGACTGCTTTCTCTGAATTCTAACAATGCCTTTTCTAACAACAACAACAAAACAATCATATGGCGTAGCTCTTTTTAAAGAGTTTCTCTCACAAACATACAGTGTAAAAATGTATGTGCAAATCTGTTAATCGCAGAAATACTGGTGATAGTATTGATAAGAATCTATTAATAAGGGATTGCTTCCACTGCAGCACATCATGCAATGGAATACTATGCAGCCATGAAAAGGGTGAGGTAGATCTATACATGCTAACACAGTCAGATTTTCACAAGTTGCAGTAAAAGAATGTGGAGTCTCATTACATTTCTGTAAAAATAAAAGTCATTATAAAGTCGTAATAGTTTAAAATGTTAGTAAATGCACAGGAAAAAACTTGAAAGGTGTACACCAAATTTAACCATAGTTACCTCCAAGGGAGGAAAGTTTCTGTATGTGTGTATATGTAGTTGGGGATTGGGGGAGGCTTTCATTATTTACTTTGATATAACATGAATTTTTTACATGAGCATATATTACTTTGGTCATCAGAGAAATTCAGGAAGTATTAAACAACGCAAACACAAGCAGAATTACTGAAACACGTACACTGATGTTCTGAATCTTCAAGCACATTGTGGATGAACTTTAGGTTGGTCTTGGATGAGCAGGCTCCTTGTCATCTTCTCTCAAGATTAAAACCATCCAAGCAAAAACTTCTCCCTCTTTGCACAACAAACACTCCCACCGAGCAATAATCATCCACAAAAATCAAGATTACCTTGGTTGAGAGGTTTCTAGAAAACAAGACTTTCACACAGGGAAATAAAAGAGCACCTTGACTGAGAAGGGAGCTTGGAGGATGAAGGGAGCATTCAAGGTAGCATCTAAAGAACTCCCAGGTCAGCTACCGTGTACCTGTTCCACAGAGACCCTTCCTGTCCAGGGAGATGCTTCAACACCGGTGTGTCCACGTGGAGATAACATACTGTGTAGAGAAACACGCACACACAAAGCACCAGGTCCATAGGAGCTTCAGGGACATGTTCATTATAATGAGGTATTGAGATGCTGCAATAGAGATCCGGGAGACCAACAGAAATTCGCAGAACCATTAGTCACAAAGGGCCTCATGGGAGAGACCGCTTGAGAACATCAGGCTGGTGGTAGAGATGGAAAGTACCAAGCGCCTCCGTTTGGTGTCCTGTTGGCCTCACGTCCGCTGGCGGTAGAACTGTGGACCCTCACCTGCTGGTGTCCAAGGACAGGCAGTCTTGAGCTCCCACACCTGAGGAAGTGCTTGGCTGCCATAGAAGCTGGTCTCAGGGACACCGTGACACCATGGTGGCCCTAAAGGGCCTTCTTGCTTTCCCCTGTAATTGCTTCAAAAACCATGAGCATCCATCCACACCTGGGATCCATAGTCACCTGTTCAGGACATATAGCACAGATGATGGGAGAATGTCATGCACACTAACTGGCTTTTGCGAAGAACTAGTGGGTGCTCCATCCAGCCACGTGGGCATTAGGATCTGCCCATCACTTCTTTCTGCCTCTATAGGCAGTGGGCAGACACAGGCCACTGCCAGAGCCAGGGCTGGGTCGCTGCAGGTTGCCGCTGCTTTTGTGGCTCCCTGTGGCACAGCTGTCCTGGAACGGGAGGACCGAGGGAGCCGGCAGAGGCTCACTTGTACAACACGTTTCGTTCATTTAACAAATACAACTGGTGCTTCCATTCCAGCCTTTCACTCCGAGTGGGCCACTTAGAAGGTGACCAGAAGCAGCCCTTGGATCGGGACCTGAGACCCTGGATCCCCTCCCTGCCTCAGGACAGCTGACTGAACAGTCCCCCAAGGTAAGACGCTTTTTCAGAGGGGGGCATGGGGAGAGGGGTCAGGAGCGGGAAGTGGAATGCGGACACGAGCAAAAGGAAAGCCAAGGGGCTAAGGCACCTTCCCGAGTTCACTAGAGGTGACACTGACCTACCACCTGCACTGCTAGGTAACTCACCTGCACTGGAGAGATCAAGGGACCACAAACGTGCTCAAGGCAAGGCCAGGTTTTCCTGGCTCGCCGCAACTCCTTAAATCGTCTCCCTCTTTCCAAGGACGAGCTCACAGTCCCCCTTCAACTTCTCATCTCTGTAACGAGGGTCTCTTGGCAAGACCGGCCCTCCTCACCTCCGAGCTCGCCTTTCCTCTGGCTAGAACCTGGCACTAATGCTCTTCTATTTCACTCAGACTTCTGTGGCCACGGGTCTCGGTGAATGGCCCCTTCCGTACTGAAAACTCTCCATACGTTTCTTTTAAAACCTTTTATTCAATAATATATACTTTTAAAATTATAATATGTTAACTGCCCATCATGCCATATATGCCCCGGTTCCCCGCTGCGGAGTCTGCGGTCTGCTGGAAAAACACACGGCCACCGGACCGGTCAGGGGCGCGGGGAGCAACAGCAACTGACAACCGTTTTGCATACCCTTCACATTTCCCATGCTTTCTGGGTCAGGAGGAAGTCAACAGGAAGCCAAAGGCGTGTGAACCTTTTACATTCGGAAGTGAGGTTTGAGATACGGTGGTGGGCTGCCCTTCAGCTGGTTTAGTTCGTGCTTGCCAAACCTGCCACCGTTTTGTGTCTGCTCACGGAACGTGATCTCTCTACACACGTTAAGACGTTTGATTTGGTTCTTGTTCTGCTTATGGAAAAGTGAGAGGAACCGCAACAGACCTGGGGAAAGAGATGGGAGGAGGGGAAAGATGGCGTTAATCAATCTGACCAGGAGTGACGACAGGCCTCCACCTGGCGCAGCTTCCTTCTTTTGAAGAGGGCTGGGAACAGTGTGCGAGCTTGACTTTCCCACACCACTCTGTGGAAAACCCAGTAAGAACTGATTCTGGGTTGCACACAGTACCCTCTCCCTTGCACTGCCGTTCACCACTAACAGAGGCAGTCTTTGCACAGCCTTCTGTGGGAGCGAGGAGAAAGCTCTGGACATATGTGATTGCGTCTCTTGCTCTTCTCGGGTCTAGGTGTAATAAGCCAAGCTACAAGTTCAGCAGTCCACCTGTAGACCCCGAGCAGCCCTGATCCAATTTACTGAAGACAGCCTGGGACTAAGAATTAGATCACTCTATTTACACTGGGAAGAGTCAAGTCCACCAAGAAAGAGCAAAAATGGAGCTCATGTATTTTTAGCTCCCCTGGATATGGCTGCCTGGCATGGCCTGAAGACGATTTCTCCCTGTGCTCAGTGCTGTGAAGTGGGAGGTGAGATGCCAGCAGCAGATCATAGCTGCTGTCTCTCAGGTCCATCCCTGAGGGGAAGGGCTATGCACCTAGGAAGCTGTCACACAGAAACGTTGTTTCACAGAAACTTTCTCTGGGTACAGGCAGGGCTCTACTGCTTAGCATTTGAGGCTGCATGGCACATAAGGTTAAGAAACGCCTCTATGTGCCTTTAAGCACTTTGGCAACTGATTTCCAGGGGTCCAACCCCACAGAGGGATTCGTCAGGGAGAAGAGAGAGCACTCTAATTAAAGATGCCACCATCTCCCAAACGCTAGCATGTGCCCACTAGGCTACAAAGAACGGGGTGGGGAGAGATGTTCACAAACGCAGAACACGCTGCCACGAGGTTAAAGTCATGCAATATAACAGACCAATCCCAAGAAGCAGGTGTCTGAGGAGCACTATTCAGAAGTAATCACCAAGAAACAGAACTCCACCACCACACCACTCCACTGCTACCTCTCCTGCTAAAGGAGACGTCACACCAAGGCTGTTAGCTGCAACCATCACACGCTCATCTTCACAGTTCAAGGGTTAGCCCTCCTCTCCTAAAGCAGGAAGCACAAGCTCATGGTCCTCATAGCAATGGCTTGCCTCCCACCTGGGAAGGCTGGTGATGATCAACGTTTTTATTTATGAAAACAGGATTTAACAGGGCATTTTCCTCTCCCTTAGGGGCAGCAGCACAAAAATCATACATCAGTCATTCAGGGATACAAAGAGGTGGCCAACTGTGTCTGAAGTAGTCCTTTGTAAAGGATCACCAACCGGGCAGTGTTGCTTTTCTGCAAACAGAAGGAAAGTCCGCTCCACGATTCTTGAAGACTTATCCAAGCTTTCCGCTGGGTGCCAAGATTTCTGTCCCAACCTCTTAGTCACCATTTACAGCAAGAAAAGCCAGCAAGTGAAAAATTGTTAATTTATTGATTCAATGAAAGTTTTTTTTCTTAAACAATCCTCAATACAAGTAGTTCAGGATTAAGTGTCACATCTGTAGCACATCGGTGAGTCTCTATACAAAAGTACACACCACCTGTATAATCCCATCGCATCCCTTTCCCAGCCTCTACAATCCCTGTTTGTGGTCGTTTTCATCAACACATCCATGTAGCACAAAGGCATTGTTATTACTGGTTTTCTTGGCTAGATGTTTCCCCACCACCTCCCCTCACCACTGGTTCCCACCTTGGGGTTAGTTTTTAAAGGCAGAACATTATTCAGTCTTAGATTTAGGAAGGTCACTGACAAACTTTGGCTTGTGTGCTCGTGTGGACCTTGCTTTTCCAAGGGTTTTATACTTCAATGACCTTGACTCTCATCAGTTACTGTCCATTCCTATTTAATTTTAGGAGCAAGTTTGCTTTATCCTGTGGGTGCTCATGCAATAGTAACACAGATTTCTAAACAAATTATTTAATCTGAACTGGCACTAAAGGAAACTGTTAACTGGGCTCTCTTAGATCCAGTTCCATGCATATATACAAATCCTTCCACTTGGTGCTGTGTCCCAAATGCTTCTATCCTCAGCAATGCCACGCCCGGGAGAACCTAAGTCATCTCCCTGGGGAGGTGCAGGCCGAGACCCGCAGCTGCCTGGAGAGCACCAGATCAGTCCCACTGGGACCAACGCAGGGAGCAGCGCCTCCCTCAGGGCGCGTCTCAGAACGTGAATTCCGTGCGCCCTCGTTCTCCCCTCAAGAAGTCATGTTCCCTCCTCCAGATCTCCCTGTGGACTGTTTTCTTATGGGCCCCTTTCTTCTAACTTTCTCCCAGCCTCCGGGGATTACCAGCTCTAATTAATTAATCAGTCGGACAGCACCTTCCTTCTCAGCAAGGGATGTAATACACTTGCTATGAGCCTTGAGAACCAATGTGCTAGGGAACGTCTGTTAGGACACCTAGCGGAGAGACCGACGCTGACATGCCCCACAGGGGTGGATCGGCACTCCTCTAATTGGCAAGAACACCCAGAAATGCTTGGTCTGCAGTATACATTGGATGGCTTCTCCCACCATCACCTGCCACAGGGACAGGATGGGACAGGAGAGGAGCACGCTAGCTGATGTGAGCCAGGGGAGTGAACTGCATTCAAATCACACATGAAAATATTAGCAGTTCTGCTCTCATCATGGGAATTCTCAGCTGCAGCAGAGCCTGTAGTTACACTCACTTGTGGTCACCAGACTATGACACGCCGGTCTGTATTTGGCATAGAAACCTTTTGTTCTCACCACAGCAGGTCTATGTTCTTGAACATAGGCAGTACCTGAGATGACAGTGTTACACTACCCTGTTCCCCATTTTTTTGCTTTTCTTTAGGAAGCAGTAAGTCCTATCATAGGCACTTTTAACCTGTTATAAGGTAATAAAACAAATAAAATGTCTAATGAAATTTACCGGGATGAATTTAAGAAACAGGCTAACTGAAAAGGATATTGGGTGAGTAAATCTACCACAGCTTATTCTAAATATAAGTCTAGACTCCCACTCCCTGCCCCCTGCCCACCACTCATACATTCTCTCTGTCTCTCTCATTCCCCTTTTGGAACTCTCCAAGACCATCTCCTAACCCAGGTACATGCTCTGAAAGGTCAGGGGAGCCAGGTCCATCTGGACCCCAAATGGTTTTGGAGCTGGTAAGAGAGAAAAGGTCCAGACTGCATTCACTTCAGTTTGGGAAAAAACCTACAGTCCCAGCCAGCCAGCCAGCCAGCTAGGTGGATGTCAAGACAGACTCAGGAAGAAGTACTTCAGACTCAGTCCTGCAGCATGTCTAAGGCATGAGGAGAGGGAGGTAAGAGCATAGGTGGTAGAAAAGTAAACCATGTGCAGAAAGTGGCAGAATTACTCCTGCGTCTGAGCTGTAGTTACAGAGCCTGAGGACAGGCAGAGGCAGGTCAGCTGTTTGCACCTAGTAAGTCATGACTGAGGAGAGGCACAAGTCAATCACCTGCCTCTTCCACAGATGCTTTTATTGCCTCTGGGAATCCAAGGGAAAAAAATGGAGTTACTGCTTCACCAAGCCCCACCAGCAGGCTCCCCCTGCCTGGTCCAGACAGGCAACTTAAAAAAGGGTGGGGCATGGGGGACAGAGGAGATGAGAGGTAGGGGCAGGAAAGACACACAGTGGCACATCTCCCTGATGATCCCCAACAGTTCAGTGTGGCCTAAAGGGGAGCATTACAAGGCTTAATCCAGAGCACTGACTCAGCGATACAGGTTCAGCCAAGAGCTCATGTCTTGTCTTTGCTTTTCAGATAGAACAAATGTCTATGTTAATATACAGAATGTGCAATGCAGGCAGGTAGTACTGGTATGAGAACCTTAACTGAATGCATTTTCTGGCTTTGGGATCTTTTTTTTAATCTGTAAGCTCAACTCTGTAATAAGAGTTTTATTTATATTTTAAGTTCCCATCAACCAATGACAAAAATAGAATCTACATTTAGAGATAGGACCTGCTACCAATACCAATGATTTTATTGGAATATGGAATGTAAACAGATGCTTTCAAATAAACAATCTAAACTTATTAAAATGTATGGCATTATTAAATAGTTAATAAAGAAATCCTAAAGTGTAATGTGATGGTCGACATCTCTAGCTCTAGCCTAGGTATGTGAAGTCCCCACAGCTAAGGCATGGCTCTGTTTGCAAACCATGTTGGTGACAAGTCCCCCAAACGAAACCAGTGCCGTTTTTTATTTTTTAAACAAAATGTACCTTCCTTTGCTACTGTGAAGGCCAGCACAGTAGATCCCAGCTTTGACAGGTGCTCCAGGAGCTCCACTTCCTCCCCCATGCCCCTTGGGCACTGTGCTCCTCAGGTGCCTGGGTAGTGGGGTGGGCTGCCCACACAATTCCAGTCCCTGCGCATCCCTGTGCGTGACATTTATCTTTGCCACCACATTCATGTGTTACCTATCAGAGCTTACAAATGCAGATTACCCTGATTACAGTGTGAAATCATTTCTCATGGGGATAAAAAAAAAAAAGGCAAAGGGAGTATGATGGGAAAGCTTTTTCCATCCAAAGGTCATTCCTGAATAAATTCTAATAGGATGTTCTCCTCTCTCACTGAACTGCCTAAAGACTGACTTTCAGCTTTAGATGATTATGAACAAAAAGTCTTTCTTTCAGAGAAAGCATTAAAATAGGTGCACACAAAGCGATGTGCTGGGAAATGTGTAGTTTCCTTACAAGGCTGCAAAAAAAAACAAAACAAAACAAAACAAAACAAAACAACCCAAACCCAAAACCAAAACCAAAACCAAAACCAAAGCTACACAAAAAAATAGCAACAAGATTTTATGGTTAGGCAAATCAACACACATTATGGTGAGCTCCAAGTTATGCACTTAGCGTCTGACTCTGGGTGAGACAGATGGACCTATTCATGGCATCACAAGGTTTAAAGTGATGCCTGCTGACATCAAAGGGGACTCATGAGAGCGATTGCCATTTGCTCCCAAGCGAATACACTTAGAAGGAAACTGCAGGGACGAGGTACATTTCCTAGAGAGCTCATGTCATAAAAAAATACATAAAACATGAATTTGTAAAAGAGCTTAAAAAAAAATACTGTCACTGTTTTAATATTTCCTTTTCATAAATGAGGCTGGTGTGTCGGTACAGACTGCTGACGTGTTGCTAGAACTTGAGCCTGAATCTCAACCAAGGAAACCCAGACCACAGTGGAATAGACAGGAAGCCAGATACTCAGAGCTTGTTGACCGAACGGGTTAATTCAACAGTGGTCTCCTGTTAAGGACAGGGCAACCGCACACTCCGACTCTCATCTCCCGTGCATTCCAAAGGGAGAGGCCCCTCAGATCCTGAACTATATGTGCACCGTCACGCTGCCGGGGCCGCAGCTCCCTGCAGACTAGAACTGGGGAGTTTCTTTCTTTTGACAGACTTTTGTGTCTTTACTCTTCTTTGCGTTTAGAAGGAATGACTAGAATTTCTTTTTATCACACTGCAGTTTTCCTTCAAGGTTTGTGTTTGGTTGGTTGGTTTTATTGGCAAGCATCGACGCCGCATTACCCGTCGCTTCCCAGTCTTCATCGGGCTGCCGTGAGGCCACTGGAAAGAACAGCATTATCTGCGCAGGGCTGGGACTGCTCCTTCACCACGGGGTCTGCAAGCAAACAGGGTGCGAGTGAGCGGAGTCAGGTGGTCAGCGTGGGCCAGAGCACCAGGACAAACCCAACCCTCTCCAGGGAGGTAGGACACACGTGCCGCAAGAGGCAGGGTCAGGAAGGAGGGCAACAGAAATTATAGAATTAAGGTTGTAGAAAACGCCAACACTGGAAACGATCAGGGCATTTGCTTTTACACTTCCTCAGAGCATAAATTCAACTACCGACACTCAGGGAAGAAGTGGCACCGAAACACCATTGCCCCATGCTCAAAATCCCTCCTCATTGCCTTACGTGTTATTTTCGCTCAATGTGAACATCACACCCAACCCCCAATTCTTCAAAACATGTGCAATAATAAGCACTTCGGAAGAAGTGACTAAGAAGATCCATTAGAAGACCTATCAATTTTAAGCAACAGTAGTTTAGAAAAAATTTTTTATACAAGTACGTGG
Organism: Lyroderma lyra; assembly: GCA_004026885.1. Classification (NCBI taxonomy): domain Eukaryota; kingdom Metazoa; phylum Chordata; class Mammalia; order Chiroptera; family Megadermatidae; genus Lyroderma; species Lyroderma lyra. The sequence goes on along the minus strand of PVJL010003581.1, from coordinate 121,057 downwards.
TATATTCAGAAAAGTAGACAGATCATGAATTATATATTGTAGACATCAGTGTTCTTAGTTCAATCTAACTCAAAGAGTGAAAATAGCTTTTTGTGCCAGAAACTAGAACAAGGACATCCAAGTTGCACTTGACCTTTTAAATTTGCTGTCTACTAATATTTATGCGCCAGTAGGTTCAAGACCATACAGTGATAAATTCTTCAGGAGAGACTTAAGTCAATCTCCAGAGGGGGAAAGAAAAGGAAAGACAGCATAGTGGTCAAACAACCAATTGAAAGTTGTTATCTCGGGAGTTCCCTGATGGTGTAGTGGCTTAAGGCTTCGGCGCTGGCGCTGTCAGCGCTGCGGCCTGGGTTCGATTCCCGGCCAAGGAACTACCCACATGCAAAAAAAAAAAAAAAAAAAAGTTACTATCTCAATTTCAAATACTGAATTGAGACAGGTCACTTAACCTCTCCACTCTCATTCTCCTCTGACCAGACTAAATCATCTCACAATGCCAATAATAATATGTGCCATATCTATCAGTGGGGAGAACTACATTCATGTAGAACAATATGCAACCACATAAACTGAATATACAAGGTCTGATAATTAAGCTCGTGAACTTGCCACCATGTGCTCACGCTGGCAGTACTATATAAACAACTTGATAAAGAGTCATAACCTTGGTATTTCTGTGTTTCACAGCTGTGTTTGTGTTGACATGTGGCGGTGTCTTGCTGAGTGGCACTCATTATTGCGGTGTTCTGTGCCGTCGCAAGAATGTCAGAGCTTGAATTAGAGCAATGACCAAACATTAAATTTCTTGTAAAACTTGGCAAGAGTGGAAGTGGAATCAGGGACATGTTAGTCCAAGTTTATGGGGATAACACCATGAAGAAAACAGCAGTGCACAAATGGATTCAACCTTTTTCTGAGGGGAGAGAAAGCATCTCTGATCAAGAGAGGTCAGGGTGGCCAGTAATGAGAACTGATGAACACAATGCAAAAATTCATGAAACTGTGGGTCAAAACCATTGGCTGACTGTGAGAAGCATAGTAGACCAAGTAAACATCAAAGAGAGAAACAGGAAAATCTTGGCATGAGAAAGGAGTGTGCAAAAATGGTCATGAAGGAGCTCACCGATGAACAAAAGCAAAGGAGAGTCCAAGTTTACCAAGACCTTTTGAAGAGGCAAGACGACGTTTTGGGCCGTGTTATCAGTGGTGATGAAACATGGGTGTACCAATATGACCCTGAAACAAAGTTTCAAAGTGCACAATGGAAGTCAGCCAATTCTCCATGACCAAAAAAAGTTCTGTCAGTCCAAATCAAGAATCAAAACGATGTTTGCTAACCTGTTTTGATATCAGAGGGATTGCTGATTATGAATTTGCACAAACTAGGCAAACACTCAACCAAGCTTGCTATTTGGAAGTGCTGAAATGGCTGCATGAAAAGTTAGACAAAAACAACCTGAACTTTTCTCCAACAATTCACAGCTCTTGCATCATGACAATGCACCATCTCACACAGCACTGTCTATGCGAGTTTGTAGCCAGTAAACAAATAACTGTATTGGAACACCCTCCCTGCTCACCTGATCTGGCCCCCATTGACTTTTTTCTTTACCCAAAGATAAAGGAAATATTGAAAGAAAGACATTTTGATGCCATTCAGGATATTAAGGGTCATATGACGATAGCTCTGACAGCCATTTCAGAAAAACAGTTCCAAAACTGCTTTGAAGGGTGGACTAGGAGCTGGCGTCAGTGCATAGCTATCCAAGCGGAGTACTTTGAAGGTGACCACAGTGATGCTCAGCAATGAGGTGTGTAGCACTTTTTCTAGAATGAGTTCAGGAACTTAATTGTTAGACCCCATATATGTGAAAACAAATTTTAGATACTTATGATCTATCAACTCAGGGCCACAGGGAATGGTCAAATAGTCCAGACTCAAGGGAAACTACAGCGGTGAACAAGCAAACACCTTAGGGAATCAAGAAACAGATTCACCAACTTGTCCCAATAGTTTAGAACATCGATTCCCAAGTGGTGGTACATGTACCCCTGGGGGTACATGCTGGGCCATTCAGGGGTACATGAAAAATAATCAGTAATAGCAAAAAAACAAGTAAAAAAAATTAGTTATGAAACAATAAATGTTAAGTTTGTATCACTGTTAACAGAAACACTTCAAAATTAGATCACATTAGTGAATGATAACTGGTGAGGGTGTGGCTGTGAACCCTTTCCCCAAACCACTCTTCTACCAATCATTATGCAGTTTAAGAACAATCCATTTACGCTATTTCTAGAACTTTCTTGAACATATAAATACATCTGTAATCACGCTGTTTGATCAGTTTAGCTATTGACTGAGTAAAAGTGAGTTGTCTTTAATTGTGATTCTTTTCAAGTAGTTCTTTAATTTAATGTTTAAATACTTCATCATCATTATCAGTATTTAATTGTTATGAATATTATAAAATCCAATCTGTGGTTTGTGCTTTTAGTGTAGTAAATTTTCTTTCCTAACTTATTACCTCATTTCCACTATTTTACATTAAAATAGGCACTGAACAAAAGTGTCAGTACTTAAAAATAGCTGTTTTAAAAACAAGGATACAATTTATAGAAATGGGTTTAAAAGGAGTGCACAAGTGGAAAAAAGCTGGGAACCACTGATCTAGAACTAATGAAGCCCAATTCCAATGCATTCATTGCAAGTACCTAGAATTCTCTTGACTGGCCTCAAAGATAAAGGGTAGAAGAATTTTTCCTTTAATAAACAAGGCCCCTGAACAGCACCCCTGGAGACTCACAGAAGTATGGGTGCTCCATGGCTTCTTTGGCAGTCAGTCTCTGTTGATGGTCGTATCGCAGAAGTTTGTCCAGAAGATCTAGGGCCTCGGGGCTAACAAGGTGTCTGTTCTCACTATGGATAAAGTTTTCCCAGCGTTTCCGTGAATGTCTGAGAAGAAAAGGGAAGCATCAGTAATCTGAGATTAAATTCAACAAGAATCCTTAGATAGTAGGGCTAAAACCAACAAAATCTTAGAACACTGCACTGATTACAGACTTGTTAAATCTCAGCCGTACTAGTACCTGCTCCACCCTCATAGTTAGCATTACAGCATCCTCAAACAAAACAGTGCTCTGTGACTGAAAAATAAATTTGATTAAAACTTCTACATCTGATTCAGAATTTGTGGAACCTTTCTAAATTACATTTTATGTCCCAGACTTTTAGTCCATTATGAATGAGGCACGGAAATGACTGAGTGATTTTTATTATTCAGCAGATATATTTAGAGAGCTAGCCTTAGAAACATGGAGGTTCCACAAAATACTGTTTAAAAACTGTCAACACAATATTTACTTTCAACACTATCACACTGTATCTAAAAACACGCTTTAAAATTTGGTACCTTATAGAAAATCCATCATATACATTAAGAAATTATGTCTTATTCAAAGAATCAGTTTACTATAGTTTTCCATTATAATAAGCTATACCACGAAGCTTTTCTTCTGTTACATTATGATTTGTGTCTTACATTTTCTATTGATAAACAGGCTACTTCTTAGAGAAGTAAAATGGTTATTAGATGCATGTGAACAATGCCCAAATATCTCAAAATAAGTTAAAAAAGAAACACATGGGAAAAAAGGATATTTCAATTCTGATATGATTAGAAGAGAGAAAGAGCTTTAGAAAGTCACTTCGGCCAATCTTCCACTTCTGAAATGGGGTAGTTAAGACCCTCTTTCTCTCTCTTACTTACTGTCCCAGGATATCGTTGAAGTGTGGGTCAAGGTCTATGTGATACTTCTTCAGATACCCATAGAGCTCATCTGTACCCAGAACCTTGGCAATGCGAACAAGCTGAAACACAAAACAAACTGACCAAATCACTGAGCACAGAACTCACGGCAAGCCTGTGAGGACACTGTACTGAGGAATTAAGAGACCTTCTACATCACCACATCTCCAGGGACCAGACACAGATCCGACCCTGCAGACAGGCAGAGACCCGAGGACACAAAGTTTGTATGAATGCAGAAATCCAAAATGCCTTGAAAACAATAACATAACTATATGCCAATAATTGTCCAGAAGCTGATGATTAGGGGGGTCTCACAATCTAGACTAGCCTCTAGTTTTATAAGACAAGGAGGTGCCCGACATCACAGGCTCACTTCTTTGGGAACTTGATAACCACAGAAAAAATCTTGTGAAATTCTTTACCCTGAAGAAAAGCTTATATGTAGACACTGTGGCTCAGGGACAGCATCCTGATAAAGGATGCTACTTTCTTGGCATCTGCTCCCAAGTGGATATGAGCCCAATGAGGTCTGCTCACCTGGTCATAGTTGTCCTGTCCATGGAAGAAGGGTTCCTTTCGAAAGATCATGCTCGCTAACATACAGCCCAAACTCCACATGTCCAAGCTATAATCATACATCTGAGGGAATAATGACAACCAGTCAGTCAGGGGTGCTACAAACACATTTTTCTGACCTGATACTTTGAAACTCAAAGCCAAAAAAAGAAGAAGAAAAAAAGAGGTAACTGAGGAGAATCTGAAATTACCATTTTAGGGTGGAATAAAGACTTGGTTTTGAATGTGTCCAAACTGACTGACAACTTTACCTGATAGTCCACAAGGAGCTCTGGTCCCTTGAAGTACCTGGAGGCTACACGGACATTGTACTCCTGAGCAGGATGGTAGAACTCTGCCAGGCCCCAGTCTATCAGTCGCAGCTACAAACGTGACAGAAACAAAACATGAAATGAGTGTTTCTCAGGTCTGTGCCTCAGAACAAGGCCACATCACACTGGATGATTTAATTATTTGGCCACATAAAATACTAATTATTAGCAAGTGCACTGGCTAAAAATTTACACTTTCAAGCAACTGCGTAAGAGGTCATTTCTAGAGCAGAGCACCTAGAATCTTATCTGCTTTTTCTGTTTTTAAATATAAATTATCCTGGCTTATCAGATCAATAGAGCTAAGCTTTCTTTCCAGCTCCATACCGCTTGCATGTGTAACATACTCCCCCCTTCGTTAACAGCTTTTATTATAAGCTCTAGTCAGAACTGAAAAGGTTGGGGTATATGCCCCACTGCTCTAGCTTTTCATTACTCTAACACTAGCTGTTTCATTTACTCACCGATCAGGGACAACCAGAATTGGGTATTGAAACTAGGAGGGACCCAGGTATACTTCTAAGGTCAGGCAGATTGGTCTGAGGGGCCATCAAGCAACAGAAACCATCAGCTGTAGTTTCTTTCTTGAGGCGCCCCAGAAAACCATGACCACAACAAACAACTGACTGCAGTCAGGTTCAGCTGTCTACTTTTCCTGGGTACTACGTTTAAGCCAAGCAGAAACCAAGACTGGAGACACAAATAACGGCAGCTTCAGTCTCCAAACAGCATGGGTCTCTAGAAACCACCTAGGTACTGGCGAGCGTGCTGGTCTGCCCTAAGCCTTCCAGGGAAAGGCTTGTGGCTGCCTGGCTATAATGGTACCTTTTTCTGTTGGTGATCTATCATGACATTGTGAGGTTTCACATCCCTGTGCATGATTCCCTTGCTGTGGCAGTAATCCAGAGCCTATTAGATAAGAAAGCACAGAGAAAAGTAAGCAAACCCTCTACCACCCCCCAGTGCAGTCATTCCCTTATTATTTGTGACAGCTTCGTGTGAATACAGTCTCCCAAGGGGCAGCTTACTGTTCAGAAGGCACCCCTTGTTCTGTGCGCACTACATGGCAACTGGTAGAAAGGGGACTCTGGAGGGGACGTCAAGGGCCATGATGGAGGTTTCTTAAAAAGGGAGGGTGACACACTTCTTTAGATACTCCTCTTCTACTTGTAGTTGGTATCAACTGATCAGCCATCTGGACTTAGAAATCATATAGTAATCTGTTGGTCTAATTTGATGTGTTTTAAAACAGAGCTGGGAACATCACTGGAGTCACCTTTCATAGTAGTTTAAACAACATGCAAGAGTCTCAATCAGGCGTGAAGAATGACATCCAAATACGTCTTTCAACATGGCTTATTTTTTAGATGTCTCCCAAGTGGGTTTTCGACATTCACACACATTCTAACCTTAGTATTATCCTTAAAAACAATCTCTGAGTTGGGGGTTCCGTGGTGGTATAGTGGCCAGGCTTCGGCGCTCTCACCACCACAGCCTGGATTCAATCCCCACTCAGGCAACCAACCAAAAAAAACAAAACAAAACAAACAAAAAAAAAACAACAAACAAAACAAAAAGAAAAAACCCACAATCCTTGAGCCAGTTGGTCTTTACAAATTACAATTACATTATTACTCCAAATGAGAAAATTGCTTCCTATGAGACAGCTGATATGCAGATTTTTGTGTACAAGTCAATAATTTTTTAGTAACCTGACAGACTCGTGCAACCACTACTACAATTTAGTTTTAGAATGTTTCCGTCATCCCATGAATTTTCCCTTAGCCTGCCTGTAGTCAACCCCCACTCCCACCTACCCTCTACCTGCTCCTTCCCTCCAACCACTGACCTGCTTTCTGCAGCTACAGATTTGCCTTTTCTGGACATTTATAAAATAAAATAACTTTGTCTATCTTCCTTCACTCAGCACGTTTCTGAGATTCATCCAGGTTGCTTCTTTCTCTCTGAGTAGTATTCCACTTCATGAATGTACTAGTGAAGAGACATATGGGTTGCATACACTTTTTGGCTATTATGAGAAAGCTGCTTATGAACACTCATTAACAAGTCTTTGAGAGGACATATGCTTTCACTTCTCTTAAGTAGATTCCTAAAGGTACAAGTGTTGGATTGTATATAAATTTATTAACACATTAAATTTCTAAAGAATCTGCCTAATTGTTTTCCAAAGTGGCTGCACCATTGCAAGAGGATTCCAGTTTCTGTATATTTTCGCCAACACTTAGTCACTGTTCACCTTTTTGATTACAGCTGTTCTAAGAGGTTTGAAATAGTATCTCATTGTGGTTTTGATCTGTAAGTCTCTGAGTGATCAAGTTGAACAGCTCTTCTTGTGTTACTGGCCATCCTGTATCTTCTTTGGAAAGATTTGGATTCAAATCTTTCACCTATTTTTTATTTATTTTTAAAAATAATATGAATATTTCATCCTAAATCTTCCTTTTCTAATACAATATATAACTACTTTCATAAATTTCAATGTTAGGCCCTTTGGCTTATCTTAAAAAGCACTTAAAGCCTACATGAGTCCCATACTATACTCCCTCAGGAATAATAATGATAGCAACCCATAATTTTATGGTAGCTACTGTGCTTGGCCCCAAGTGCTCTTAGCAGAGTTTTTCATGGGACAAGTCAGGGATTCTCAACCTCAGCATGGCTGACATTTTGACCAGATAATTCTTACTGTGGGGAGCTGTCCTGTGCACTGGTAGGATGTTTAGCAGAATCCCTGGCCTCTACCCACCAGATGCCAGCATCACCCCTCCAACTGTGACAACCAAAAATGGTTCCAGACATTGCTAAATGCCCCCTGGGGGACAAAGCTGACCTGGTTGAGAACCACTGGACTATAGACTAGCGAGCACACTTTACGTGGGAGGAAATACATGAGCCACAGAATGATCTCCAGGACCAGCATTCCAGAAGTAAGCAAATTATACTTTCCCCAGACATAAAAGAGTATTATATAGAGTCTGATGCTTTTCATATGAAGGTCAAGAACAGGCAAAACTAAATTATGGCAGCAGAGGTGAGACTATGAGAATATAACCATCAGGGAGTTCCCTGGTGGTGTAGTGGCTTAAGGTGTCGGCGCTGGCGCTGTCAACGCTGCGGTCTGGGTTCGATTCCCAGCCAGGGAACTACCCACATACGAAGAAAAAAAAAAAAGAATATAACCATCAGAGGAGGGGATACTGGAGAGAAGGGGCACAGGAGAGCCACTCTTCCACTCTCCACCAGCCCTGTCCGGCACAACTTCCTGTGACGACAGAAATATTCTACCTGCACTTCCTAGCATGGTGGCGACTAGCCACATGAAGCCACTGGACACTTTAAAAGTGACACTGTGACAAAGGAATCGAATTTTAAATTTTACTTAAATATCTATAGCAGACAGTAGTTACACTATGGTGGACAGCACAATTCTGTGTAGATTTGGATGAAGGTTTCACTTATTAAAAACCCCAAAATCTGTATTCTTAAGATTTATTCACTTCATTTATGTAGGTTCTACTCCAGTTTTTCTTTTGTTTTGTAACAGTTGTAGCAAGACTCCCCAGGGGCTCTGTGACAGCGCCTTATGAAACCAGGGCTCCTGAGGACAGACGGCCCTCCATCTGAATCAGACTGGACTCAGTGAGTCACCAAGAATCACCCCGCAGCCTGACCTCAGTTGCATCTACATTTTCAATGAAGTTAAATATTTCCTCTTCCCATCCGTTTTCTTTCCCCCTAAAGAGGAAATCTGGCAAGTGTTCACTTTGTTCTTTTGCCTTGTCTTTGCCCAAAAGAATTAACAAGATCACAATACCTGGGACATGAAAATAACTAATGAAAGCAAAGGTTGAACCAATTTAGTAACAGAATTAATTCTTTTGCCAAGTTCACTTGTCAGACTCCCTGTACAATTACTGACATGATTTTAAATTATTTGGGGAATTATTTCAGTTTTAAAATTTGGTAGTTTCTGACCACTAAGCATGAAAGACATTCTTCAGGTGTTATCTGGGGTCCCGTGCTGCATTAGCAGAAACTACGTCCTTACTGCCTAGCTGCTACCTCTAGAAAACAGGACACGGGACACCAAGTGCCATCGGAAGGACCAGCCTGTGAAGACCTGTGTCACTGGGACAGCTCTACCTGATCAAAGGACAACTGTGCTAGATTATCTTACCTTTGGTGTGCTAGCCGGCCACAAAACCTTAGTATCTTACTTTTAAAAAAATACCCAATTGTGGGACATGGGTGAATGCATGGGCTTCTCTGAACAGCATCTCTGGGGAACAGGCTAGCCTGCCAGCTCACGGGGACCCTGGCTCCTCAAATCTCTTCCCCACTGAGGCCTTCTAGTCTAGTGTGGAGAGGACACAGGAGAGGTAGGGCCAATCAAGCTCTAATTTCTTCATCTTTACAATCTTACTGACAAAAGACAAGACCCATTTAGACATAGGAATCAGCCCTTAATTTCACCACCTTGGCTCTAATGACAAGTCATTTGTGCAACTGCTTGAAGCAAACACATGCACTTCCTAGAGCTAACGCTTCAAGTCCCTAGCCACTAAAGCTTAGCCTTAATTTAATTTGGTATTTTGTTCAAACTGCTCACAATCCCATCTAAACTCCACCTTGGCCATTTTCTTCAATGGTGCCAATACCTTAGTCACCTCTATATTCTTTCAAAGAGTCCTACATTTTAAGATGCATCTCCCACCCCAACAAAAAACCCTTTATGTTGCATATTTATACATGCATTGTTGGGATGAGTCCACAGTTTTCATTAGATTCTTAGTGATCCATGACCCTAAAAACTTAGGAACTATTGGTCTCTTTCATTTTACAAATCTTTTTAGAATTCATTAAGTGTTCACCTAGACAAACTAAAAAAAGATCATTCTTTCATCAGTCAGTAATGCTTGAAAATGTCAGTCTTACAACCACCTCTCCCTGCAAGTCAAGGTTAACTAGCCAGGGCTAGAGGGCACTAGGCTAAAGGATAAAAGAGAATTACGAGAGAGGACACAATGGCCATGAATGCCTGCCATCTCTGTATACATGTCCCTCCACAATGTGACTTCAGCACTCTGCCCCACAACAGGTGGGGTCTACTTCTCCACCTTCTGAATCTTGGCCACGTGACTTGCTCTGGGCTGCAGGGCATTAGCGAACATGACACAGCAGAGACTTGAAAACTGCTTACACATCCAGGTTTGCCCGCTTTTGCTGCCAGGAACATCAAGACCACCATGGAAAGGAGCCCAGCCCAGCCCAACCTCCTGGAGGACAAGACCGCAGCTATTCCAGTGGCCATCCCAGATGAGTGAGGCCATCCTGGACCATCTCAACCATACTGCCCCAGTCAAGATGACCCAGACCAAAAGGCTCACCCAGCCAACTGACAGAATTATGAGAATCAACAAATAATTTGTAAGAGGTCATTAAGTATGGGCGATTTGTTATGCAGTGAAAAGTTAAGTTTTAACTAAACTACAAAAGAAATTCCACGGGTCAACAATGAAGGGGGAGGTGCTAATCTTTGGTATTATAGCCATGGTACCATCTGACTTGGCCCTCTTTCTCAGTTCCACTGGAAAGATTCCATAAGGGAGGCCTCAATATAAGTAAATACAAACAAAAACAAACCTCATTAAATTCTCTGGGTATCAAGAAATAGCCTGCTGGAGTTCTCTTTGTCCACTCAAAAACTCCTCCTTTAATGAATAAGCCTGAAAAAATTCACTGTTTATGAATGCCACTTACTTTAAGGAGTTCATACATATAAAACCGGATATCAAAGTCTGTCAGGATCTGGTAAAGTTGCTGAAACAGATTTCAGAAAATAGAAAGTTAATTTAGTTTCACTGTATCTTGTCATTCCAAAAGTTAGTCATTATTCTCTGTAAACTTAGTGCTTAAATCACTGAAGAGTCCCAGAACGTTTTACAACCTGATCTGTAACAAATTGGGACAAAGACTGAAGATGAGTGTGTAATACTTTAGTCTTCAGAAGGAAAAAACAGAAAAAAGAAATTCCAGGGGAAAAAATATGTAAGTCAAACTGGATCTTTAAGAAACTTGTTTAATGCTTCCTGATTTCAACACCCACGATTACATTTGTATGGAGATGAAGTCCAAGTTGCCCAATTGTCCTCACATTCTGCACTCAAACAAACTAACCTTACTGTGGACCACAGTATACTTTAGAGAATCGAGTGGATAGGAGAACCCGAAAAACTTCATCAGCCCATGTGGTAAAATAGTGGCAAGACAGTCAGTCTATTAATGAAGGAAACACCAAGAAAAAGAACTGCTACAGCATTGTGGAGATGGCAAGAGGCTTTAAAAAAAAAAACTCTCTCTCCACTCTGCCAAAACCAACTCCAGGCTGGAACAAAAGAATTACACAGACAATACTGATGAGAATTAAAGAAGTAAAATATAAAAGGAGTGGTGGAGAAAAATGTTTTTTTTTTTTTAAAAAGAGAGAGATAAAGAGACAGGTACTGAAAATGATTCCAGGTCAAAGTGACATACAAATGGAAGTTTTCATTATTGATAAACCAGAGACCCATCCACTGGGAGGTTTTTTTTAAAAATCTCAATTTCTAAGAAGTTATTTATGCATCCAGATTCATTAAAACCACAAAACCTTGTCAGAAACTATACTATTACTTTTGATAATCAATCCCAATTAATCTCTTTCCCCATCAGCCCAAGCAGCACACTGTTAATAAATGCATTATTTCTCTTTATGGAAGACGCAAAGCAATGTAAGGAAACACTCTCCGAGTAGCAGAGAACACGTGTAAAATGTGTCTGTGTAAAGGGGGAGAGGGGGCAGTGAAACTACACGTTTGAATTTGTTTGTATCCGCAACAATGATATGAAGGAGATTAATAAAAAATGGTTTCACATATGTAGGGGGATGGACAGTTGGGCCTTGGGGAATAAAGGAGACTTTTCACTGCATACCACTTTGCATGTCAGATCTGTGTAAGCACATTATTACCTGTTCCAAAAAAATTTAAGGAAAAGAAATTTGCCAAAATCAAATTTAACATTTTCTAAGAATTCCAGAACTTAGCTTCTTTCTCGAATGTCCCCTTTTAAACAAAAGTGATTCTCCTTCCGGCTAGCTATGTAAGAGTATCTGACTTCATCAACCTCAGGCAGCAGCTAGCTCAGGGCATCACAGGAAATGAAAATGTCCATTCTAGGAACACCCTGGTGGTGCCATGGAGCTGCCCCACTCCTAGAGGCTGACCCTGGTTGGGACTGGACCGCATTCAGGCACAATGACACAAGCATGCCACCACTTTCACTCAGGAGAGATTCAACTGCATAACAAATACCCGAGCATGCCCCCAACCTGTACATACAGACCCAGACGAAGATACCATCTCTGGGTGTCAAATCGGCTTCTCTTCTGAAAGTTAAGGAGATCACTCCTAGAGACTATGCCAAGTTGAACCTCAAGTCAAGAAACAGGCCATAACAGTGAAAAGAGCATTTTCTAACCCCAGAGGGCTGGAATATTTTCTTTCCAGAAAAAAGTATGGGCTATTTTATTATCTAGACTTTGATCTGTAGCAGGCTTTCCTCTCAGATTTTGTGGTATCTATACCAAGGATCTGGTCAAAGGCATAAAAATAAATGTCCTCAGACTGCTAACCCAGGATTTCTAGCTACTCCAACGAACACCAATTTTGTGTGGTACAAAGAACACTAGTTAAATATAGTGGTTAGGCCTAATACATTACAGAGTCCTGAATGACAGGCTGACATTCACTCTTATTTCTCAGGAGCTCTGGGCAGGAGGAGACCAAACTACGTCTGCAACGTTTTACGACCTGGGCTAAAATTCAGGACTCGCCAGGATCCAAAGGCTGGCTTCCTCCAACTTTTGCAGCTGTCTCCCCTGAGGCCCGAGGAGCCCCCCACACTGACTACATCAACCTGGGTTCGCCACATCCATTCTTCCCTCTCCAGAGTCCCCACATCCTCCTCAACATCTGGAACACCCTGCCCCTCTCCCCTACTCCTCAAGTCAAAGCCACCCCATCCAGGCTCCACACGGCTGACAGCGTCACTTCCTTTTCTGAACACCCAGGCCATTTACTGTCCTCTGGGGTCACAGGACACAGACAGCAACAGCGTCCCCAGAGTTAACATTCCTCACTCAGGAACTGCCCGAGACCTGAAGTGCTCGAGGTAGTTTCTCACTCTGTGGTGAACAACAGGCTGCTTCACTTTGCTCACACCCCAGCATGCCCATGGCCGGTGACCCTGTGTGTACACACACACACACACACACACACACACACACACACACGTGTGCACACAGGCACACACACATGGTGGCAGGACCTGTGCTGTGGCTGCTGGTTGTCATCGGCTTGCTGGTTCAAGATCTCTGAACTTTCCCTTCCCCAAGTATGTCAAAGGGCCAACATATAACTGGGTCCGTATTCTAAGTTGTCACACAGCAGAATAGTGTGTGCTTTATATGATATGACCCACACCAAGTATGGTGGTTGTCCGCCTGCACAGTGAAGGCAGTTGAGAAAGACTTGTCTTTGATGATGTTCTACAGTCAGTGGAACAAAATAAAAACTATCTTCCAAGAAACAGAAGTACTAAGAATCCACAACAAAGTAGGAAGGGAAACTTCACAAGAATCATATTTTCCTCCATTTTCCTTAGTCACCTACATGTTAACCGACCAAGTGCAAAATGTTGGCATGCAGTTAGTTTCGCTTATATTTTCATAAAGTAAGTGACTTATCAAAAATAAAAGAAGCTGATGCTTCTTCCTGGAAGATTACAAAGGTACTAAGGAAGAAACTATTTGGTTTCAAAGCCTCAAGCACACTGGCATCTCCTTAGAAATCAACTGTGCTCCAGGACTGCACAGAGGGCCCTATGGTGGAAATTTCCTGGGACTTTCAATTAATCGCAGGATGTTAGAGGACAATGGGAAAACTGGGAAAAATGCAATTTGATCAACAGACTTACGGCCTCTTTCATCTAAAAACACCACCCAGAAAGGAATGGCCACAAATGGACCTCACTCCTGCTGGTACACACAGGTGTTCCGGCTCCAGCTGCGGCCCAGCCAGAGTCCAAGGCCCCATCCTCAGTGGTTGTCATTTAGGAGGACATCACACTTTAAGAAGGTTCCTGGCCAGATGTGGGAATCATTAACAGCAAACCGTCACCGTGCACACAGAGTTTGCACATTCCTGACACACACAGCTCAGTTATGTCCAGAAATCCCAATAGTCCCCATACAAGGAGAAGAAAAAGTGGGGGGAGTGGGAAAGAAAGTGATAATGAAAGATGTTTAACAAAAAACCACCACTTTGGGCACTGTTAACATGTGACGCCAAGATCCAGAATAAAACCAAGGTCAGTATTTTTAGAAATTTAAGGAAGCAAAACAAATCATTAACCAAAAATCATCTGAAAATGTCTTACAAAAAATGAAAAGATAATGTCAGCAACCTGTAATAAAAGTAAATTTTGTTTCCCCAATTAAGGGAAATTGGTTGATTTAGTCTGTGAACCATCCTCTCCACATGAAACTCTTGAAGGCCCACCTCTATGTGAGTGATTTAGAAATTCTCCACAGATTAGCACAGGTCTACTATCTTCCCAAGATGGAGCCCATCTGGAATGTCTTATCAATCTTTAAAATTTCCAAAGGACATATTTTACTTAAAATGTATATTCATTTTTATTTATACTCTTCCAAAGGCATAGAAAACTGAGAATGAGAAGCATCTTAACAGAAACTGTTTCAACCTCAAAAAAGTACCTTAGCTTCCTTGACACAACTTTGAGTTTGGGAGTTTTCTTTTCACTTCAACTTTGAGAAACTGGCTTTTCCTATTTACTTGTCTTGACGTTTTGTTTTTTGTTCTAAGATTCACCGTGTATCTTTTATTTTACTATAGTCTTGACAACATATAAAGCCTTGTAACAGATGATTTCAAGGAGAACTTGACCAAACCAGTACCTCTAACATTAAATGTGTAGAAAAAAATGAGTAAAGCCATAGCCGATTGGACTAAACTAACAAGCTCAATATAAAAAATGACCATGTACTAAAGTCACAAAGCATCAGCCATCAACAAATTCCAAATAATAACATTATATAGATCATGTTCTTTGGACATAGTGTAATCAAATTAGAAATCAACAATAAAAGAATTTTTTTTTTAAAAATCAAGTGGGTCCAGGACTATAATATATTCACAAACAGCTATGAAGGATATTCCCAGAATAATCACTGGGAAATTTTTTAACATGGTCTCTATACAGTCTTTAAAATGACATTATGAAATAATTATTTAATTTCTTAAGTGTACTAATGGCATTGAGGTTACGCAGGAAAATGTCCTACCTAATTCCAGTGTTTGCATATTTAGGAGTGAAGTATCACAATGTCTGCAACTTTAAGATGATGTCAGCAAGAGATACAGATACACAGGGGAAGAGGGGTGGCTGGAGAGAAATAACTGCAAATGTGGCAAAATATGAACAACGGGTAAGTCTAGGCGAATAACAAGAGTACTGACTGTGTGTGATTTTCAGCAGGTTTTAAAATTTTCAAAGTAAAAAGTCTGAGGAGAAAAACTCAAAGTAGGTAACTTTAAAAATAGGTACTATCCAAACAGACTCAAGAAAAGATAAAAAAAAAAAACACACAACAGGATAAACCTTTAACTTACAGTATGCTTTTTTTTTTTAAATAGTATAGTCCAAAGTCTCCCCTCTTCCCACAAAACGAACATTTACTGATGTAACCATTTTATTTAAACTTGAAGAGAACAGAAAGGAAAAGCTACCTGACTTATGTTATAAAGTTAGTAAAACCCTGATACCAAATTCAAAAGAATCCTACAGTAAAAAAAAAAAAAAAAAATTACAGATAAAAATTTATTATCAATGGAATCAATAAAAAAATGAGGGCTGTCTGGAAAGTATCCAGCTACGTTAATATGAAAACCAGGCATTTATTGTCGGATTTTTTCTGGACATCCCTCGTACTGAAAGAATGGGCTGCAGATTGTATCATTGTTGATTCATCCTGATATTAAACCAGCAACAGACCCTCTCTGGGTGATACCTTAAAATCAGTTATTAATACACTTGAGAGTAATATGAAAAAAATTAAAACAAACTTTTCCAATAAGACAGACACAGGACAAAATCAAAAGCCTAAAGGACACAAGGACAATACACAAACCAGTTTCCCTGTCTGTGGCCTCTCCTATTATTTGGGAAAAAAAATTAATTTTCCTGTCATGATTTGCTCTTCTAAAATAAACATGTTACCTGGTATTTAATGATCTTTTAAGTTAACTCAAATGGCACGACTTGATCATTCAAATGGGATCTCCCTAGTTTAACGTGGCAGATCAAACACATCCTACCTCCACTTCTTTCAAAGCTCATACTCTAAATATGAAGACATGTAAATATACAGTAAAAGGAGCAGAGAGGAATTAACTCACAATAACTAAAGAGAATGGAGGAGAACAAAAGAGATGACAACATTGTGAAGCTAGAAAACAGACGCCCAGCTGATGTAGGAGACCAAACAAGCTGACAACAGTGGAGGGGTTCCAGAAACAAGTTTAGACTGAAGAACTACGGACAGGCTCAGGAATCGATGACCCCAGGGTTCACTGAAAAGAGGGTAAAAAACTGAACTGAAAACAGGAGAATTCCACACTGATAAGGGGGAACTAAGTGCAAGTCTACATGACACTCCCTGTGGCTCTCCTTAGCTTGTGCACCCAGGCATGCACCCTTTAGACAGGAGCTGACAATCAGTGATTTCATTACTCTATGAGCAGACATTCAAAAACCATGGCATTTCAGATAAATGTTACAGAGAACAAAAATAAAAAAAAACACCAAAAAAGGAATTGAAAAGAAAAACAGAGAAAAGGCATGAGAAAAAAACATACTGGAAAAAAAAAAAACATATTCTCAATGAGAATATAAAAGACATTATATAAAACAGAAGAATAGGATGCTATTTTTAAAAGTTCAGAGGACAAAACAGACCTTGAAGATATGAAGTCTAACATCTGAATGAGTTCTAGAAAGTGAGAACAAAAAAGAAAAAAAAAATCAAAGAACATTAAAAATATTTTTCCAAAACGGAAGGATGTGAATTTCTAGACTGAAAAAGCCCAGTAAGTATCCAGAATAAAAGATGAAAGTGACCCACATGGAAGCATTTCAGAGGCTGAGAATGAAGAGAAAATCCTGAAAGCTTTCAGAAGAAAAAACAACAACAAAAGCCAGATCACATATGATGAAACCAGAATGGCTTCAGTGGTAAGAGTGGAACAAACTCTTCAAAATTCTGAGAAATTTATTAATTACAACCTAGAATTCTATACTATGACAAATGTATTGAGCAGGAAGAAAAAATAAAGATGTTTTCAGATAAGCAAGTCTCAAAAAAACATTAATTTTTTTTTTTAAAGAAAGCTCCTAGAGAATGTAAGCCATCAAAACACCCCCTGTGTAAGAAGTTAAGATTTCTCTAGGGAGTTAAAAACTGATCTACATGTTGTTAAGTCAACAGAGTAGCCGCCGATTTAAGAAACACCAAGTTTTGCATGTGTGGCTGGACAACTGGTAAACACTCATTACGGAAGCAGAGGCATTTAAAATGGAGAGATTTCACTATGAAGTTCCATGAAGACCATCTCTGAAACTTTTACATTAGGAAAATGTTTGGTTTCAATCAAGCCTGTCTATGTCTGAAAAAACGCACATACATACACACCTTGATAAACCTGGGTCATTCATAGCAAAAGTGAGGTCAGCTACATATATCAGCACAATACTCAACCAGCTAAATGCTACTATGCTAGTTAATGAAAAAATTTACATCCCACTTTTTAAAGAGTTCACTACTGGGTTTACCTTTAAGGAGACACATTCACAAGAAGGCTTGTTATATATAGGGAATGCTACACTGTATGTGAAACTTGCCTACTGTTTTGAAAGTCATAATGTACTCTTTTATTTTTCACTAATTAACCTTATTTTAGAGCGATTACTTAAGAAAATTTAAATGAGGATAATATTCTTTTATTTTCACCCCAAAGCATCACTCCCGATACCAGCACATTTCAACTGCTGATTTGGATCTGTCTCTAACTTCACCGCCACAAAATCACAAGCCTTTTTATTCATTGACAGAGTTGTAATCAATCACCTGAAAGTTCTCTAAATGCCCCTAAAAATCAATACTTTTGATTTTTAAAAATTTTATTTTCTTCTTATATTGCTTTTCATATTGTGCTCTCCCATGTGCAATATGCATGGCCCCAAACTTTGTCACATTATGGGTGTGATGTTTGGAAAACAATAAAAACCAGCTTAAAACCATGCTTTTAGAAGAACACATCAAAGTCTAAATTAACATGCATCATAAATGTAAGAAATGTAAATAACCCAGGACAGGGCTTTTCTGTGTCACTTTCTTTGTATGCCACATGCATGAAAACACTCTATCTGAGAGTCTGAATCTAATGTATTGCTTCTTTTCACATGAGCCTTGTTTCCATTTACCACTGCCTATCAGCAATGTAAGATTCCTATTAAAATCAAAGTTAACATCCACCTAAATCTATGTTGTCTAAAAGAGGAGTGTAATAGATGAGGCATTAGCTTAGACCCAGCCTAGCAGCTACCCCCAGAGAAAGCAAGGCCAAGGGTGACGATCAATTACGCCAAATGCAAGAACCCAGACCACTTTCTGCATCCTATACTCATGCTAGAAGTAATTCAATTTGTTATTTCCTACTCTCACCAATGACCTTGCTGACCCCCCTGTGTTTAGAGTATCAAAAGTACTTATCACCACCTCCCCATGCCCCATTAACGCCATCCCAGAAAGAAAAAGTATATACGCACCTTAAAATCTGTATTATTGATATATTCAAATACCAAAGCTGGTGTCTTTGACTGCAAGAGAGAATATGAATGCTTATGAAATATTCAAACAACAAACATAATTTCCTTCTGTTGCACTGGCCCATTCTCAAATCCCACTTAGGTGAAAAAAATTTACTCATCAGGGAGAGACTATTCAGAAAGTATTCTCTTGAAATTTTATGATGTCTGGAATTTGTTCCAAAATGATGGGATGGTGGGCAGTGGGGAAGTGGGTAGGGTACAGATGAAACAAAGTTGGCCATGAGCAGATTAACTGCTAAAGTTGAGTGTTATGTGCAGGGAGGTTCATTATATTATTCACTTGACTTTTGTAAATGGTTGAAATTTTTCATAATAAACTTTTAAAAGAGATGTATTTCCTGACCAACTTGTCCAGTGGGTCTGGCACAGTATGTGAAGATTTATACTCTGCAATGTTCTAGTTTGCCAGCTACAAAAGGAGCAACACTTTTCTATCTTGGTTTAGCGAGCAGATACATTTTACAGAATTATCATTCACAGGTCTTTTCAGGATCCAAAAGGAAAATACCTATGATTATCAGTAGGCTATAACGTGAAATGACTGCCTTGGCTAGAGACCACATGTGTCCCCCAAATTAACATATAATCAAATATTTTAAAGCACTATAATCTTTAATGCACTGAATACAAAACAGTCAATATTTCCTCGTTCAAATGTCAAGTTTACTTGAGAGGTAAAACCATGCAAATTGGTAATAATAAGCTTTTAAAATTGAGAGCAAAGCAGGGGCTTAAAAAGGTTTATAGAAAGAAAAAAATTATCTTGGAAATCTTTACGGCTGGGGAGTTGTCCTGAAGGAAGCAGGTGAAAGTTACCTAGTAAGCAGGCCACAGTGCACGCACACAGGCTTTGCCAGGACAAGCAGTGTCCTGGTCAAAGGACTCACGCTAGCCCAAGGTTGAAAAGGATTTCAAGACCACAAGATCTCTTTATAGGTTGGGAGCAAGCCTGTTCCTCTACAAATTAGGGGATGAAGGTTCCCTGTTGGTTTCTGTCCACTTCAATTTGTTACATATCACATAAAATACACACGCAGTAAGTAACAAATTGCAAGACAGATATCACTAAATTCTGTTAGTCACTGTAAAATCAGTCTGAGCTGATCAGATTGGCATTTATTATTAACACCAATCAGAAACAATCTAGCATCTAACTATCCTTCCTTAGTATTTTCAGGTTTCAAAATAAAAAACTTTCCTTATTCTTCAGTTCAACAATAAATACTGTGTAATCTTGGGCAAACTACATAACCTCCGTAGACTTTAGTTTTCTCATCTGTACAATGTGGCAATGCAGACAGAATAGTCCCTACCCTACTGGCTTGTTAGGAGGATCAAATGATGTGATACAGTTAGATGCTCAGAGGAGTGCTCAGCACCCAAGTGCTCCATGCGTGTCAGATCCCATGCTAAATGCTATTGTGAGAATGTGTTTAGCAGATAGAAGCAAAGACCTACAACATGTGAAGAATACAAATGGATTGGGACGTGGTATAAAAGTGGTACAAAAAAACCTTACCTAATCATAAACACTTAAGTTACTCCCCAGGAATACAAAAAAAATTAAAAAGCACATCTAAACTGGCTAAAATGTAAGCATTTTAGGAAAACGTTCCACTTGTATCTGCATGTACAACGTGAGCCCTGACAGTGCACGCGACACTGAAGACCAGTGTGAGAAGCAGCATGACGCTCCGTCAAAGGTCCATGGGCTGTAACCTGCTCAGCTCTCTGTGACAGATGTCCACATGGAGACATCTGGTACTTCTTTTCACAAACCCAGATGTTCAACTGTCAGGCTTACTTAAGTGAGATAAAATAACACTAATTAGCAGTAAGTGCTAAGTTTTGAAGCTGGGAGAAAAGCAGGGAGGTAGAGGAGATGGTCAGCAAACGTGTGTGGTAGCGACCTGGGACAGGGACGGCTCCGCGTGGTTGGGATCCACGGGAGTGCTGGGAGCCCACTGCTTGCTGGGCCACCATGACGCTCTCCGGTTTCCAAGCCCAATCGGCAGTGAAGACAGCAGTCCCCCCACCGCACGATGAGGCTCCCCACTGGTCCCCGTCACCCACGCCCCCCTCCACCACCACCAGGCACCTACCACGGGGTCCTTCACAGTGTCAATCAGCTTAATGATATTTGTTCCACCGCGAAGGTTCTCCAGAATCTTAACCTCTCGTTTTATCTTCTTTTTCTTCACTGGCTTAAATACACAAGAGCAATCAGAAGTGAAACTCCCTTTGAAGTGAATAAATAAAACTTTAAAATGCTGTTAGCTAATCGAATAGATGTTGTACGACCTTGCACACGATACAATGTTAAAAGAGCATGTCTGAATTAAAAGACAAAAACACTGAGATGAGAAAATGGTCCTGCCCGCAAGAACTTACAAGATTCGGTTAATTTACAGACTCAGAGCTCACGTGTCAGGTCTTTAAGTAGTCACGAAAACAAAATGCTTAATGGGTAATTGCCAAGTGAAATGCTACAGCTCCGAACAGGTGGGTATCATGCACCCACAAGCGGAGAAACTTCCACAAAACGCCGAGACACCTGCTCTTCAATGAGTTACACTGCAATTTTGTCTTCCAGGACTGAAAACCAGTTCACTGACATTGACCCACGAACTCGTTTCCCAGCTGCTGGCCCCCACTTCCTGTCGCCACTCCCATTTCCTTAATATCTAGCATCTGAAATCAGCAGAGCCAGGAAAACTTCCCAACAGACCCCACTCCTGCTGAGAGGTGACAGATCCGCAAAGGAGAAAGCTGGTCTCTGATATAGCAGTGATTGAAAACACTCCTGCTACCTGCTAACCGTTCAATCTGCTGGACAGAAAAATTAAAGGCCTTAATCAGAAACACCAGCATTTCACAAGTGATTTCTTATCTTAAATGGGCTACAGAGTTTGAAGAAAAATAAGCGCATCCTAATCAATTATGTTTTATAAAGCACTCAGCACAGTCACTAGCACATAGTAAGCACTCAATAAATGTTAACGTTTTTACTTTCAAATCTTTACTTAGTAATAAATCGTATTTCATCTGCACAAAATTCCCATGTAGTAGATTCAGCCAAGTTGAACCATTTGCCTAAGGTCACACAGCTAACAGTAAAGAGTGGCGGCAGGAATCAACTCCAGACAGGCTGACTGTAGGCCTCACTCCTAGCCGCTATGCTCTCCTTTCCCAAGTGTGGCTATCTAACATAACTGAGGAAAAGGAGTGGTCCATCATGGAGACACTGCTAAAATAGCACTGCAGAGACCTGCTATGAAACACGAGGTAAAAAGCCTGCGTACATGTGTGTGGTAGTGAGAGAATGTTACATATACGAGTGCTGTCCAGAAAGTACCCAGCCATGTAATATGGAAAAGAGGCATTTACAGCTAGATTTTTTTCCAGACAGCTCTCATACATATGCCAGAGAAACCTTCCTCTATTATTGGTCACTAAGCTAGTTTTGAACACACAACAAAACAGAGGCAGAAGAATATGAAACACAGGCCACCTGCATCACCTGTAATAGGATGCACAACTGAGAGACTGGAATCCAGCTGCATCCTTCCAAGCCAGCTGCCAATGGTCATGCCCACTCCACGGTGTCAGCAGAGCAGTTATGACTCCTGGGTCTCTTCCCCATCTCCACTTAGGAATCTTACACCTATTCTCTTTGTAATTAGGGAGCTCAATACTTTGGGAAAATAAAGCACTCAAATATGAAGTACAGCTTGAAGTTGTACCATTCAAACATGAAGTACAAAATAGTCAGAGAAGGCCATTCTTCAAAATAAGTAGCCGATAAATTTCAAAAATGTCAATGTCATGAAGTACACACACTGAACAACTGTTCCTGATTAAACAGATAAAACAACTGAATGTAACACATGATCTGGGATTTTCTTTTACCTAAAGAACATTACAAGGACAATTGGCAAGTGCAAATGGGGACTACGGATACCTAACAGTATCATTATCAATGTTAATTTCTGACTTTTGATCATAGCACTGTGGGATTATGTAAGAAATTGTCCCTGTTTTTAGGAAATATACACTAACATAGGGATGACTGCAATTTATTCTCAAGCACTTCAAAAAATACGTCAAACAGATGCCATTATAAAAGTTGGTTATCATATCTATAAATTCAGTCAATATTACCAGCATATTTAATATAAGAAAATTCTAGAGCTGTCTGTCACCCACTACTGGGAAGAGGTTATAGATCTGTGGGAATGGTAACAGAGGGGGAAAAAACCACCACAGCCAGAGCCTGTACACATTAAAAGCCCTCCTCTCCTCCTAACAGTGAATCAGTACAGGGATAACCCATTAAATAAGTTGCTTTTATGACAGTGCCCCATATAAAGCTTTGCTTTGCTCTCCTGTTATTCAGCAACAGGTCAGGCAAGCACACTGTTTCTAGACAACCCAGTCAAAAGATTATGGTATCTTTCATTATGTCTAAAGGTAACTTACAGAGCAAGTGAAGCATATTTTGATGCTCAACTGTCACCTGTCCAACTTCCCAAACAAGAGACTGGGGACAGCAGGACAACTGAAGTGGCACAATGGAGTCAGACAGCAGCTGCAGTCCTAGCATACTGACAAAAGACCAAGAGACTGTAAAAAAGGAAAGTGACCTACAGCCCTGGACATGCCCCTCCAAAGCATGGGCACCTATTCTCTACAGGAACCAGGCTACAGGTAACTTCCTTTAGCCTCAGCTTATTCCTCTGAACCCAGGAGATGCTCCAGGAGCCAAAAACCCAAACAGCTGCTGCGGAGTGAAAGCCATCACTTTAATTCTACAAACAGAACTGGAGTGAAAAAATTAGGATTTGTAAGGGAGGACCCTTGCATTGTAAGGAAAAGAGAGCTTAAATTTTACCGAAACAAGGATGCTCTGACTCCCTAACCTAGTGTTTGCACTTATCTACCACCATTCACACAAAGTGGAGAAAATACATACATTTCCATGACAACCTCATAATTTCATCTTGAATGCTAGAAAAAGTCTTGCTGAACTAAAGTTCACTTCTTGTAACTCAGAGCTTTTGTTTAAAAGATTCTAACTGAATCAGCTTAGTTGTTCTCCAAACCAAAAAGAATTTTTTCTTACTCAAAGTCTAGTAGAGAAAATGGCAAAAAGCTAAAAAAAGAAATTAAATGTTAAATCAAGATTCAAAATAAATGAATTTTGGCACACACCCGGAGAAAATATTTAAAGGGAAAAACTTATTTAAGATTTTCTGTGCATAAGCTCTGAATAAGAAAGCAAGAAAGAGGGAGGGAGAGAGAGAGAAGGGAGGGAGGGAGGAAAGGAAGGAGGAAAGAGGGAGGGAGGGAGGGAGGGAGGAACTTTTCAGAAGGTTTCTGCCCACATGGTGAAGAGTCCCAGCTAATCAGGAGAACCTCTGTTCAATGTAATCCAAGAGTAAGGTTCTTTTTTTCTTTCCCTATTTACAAACATTTACAAATTTTAAAACAAAAGACAAATTTAGTCATGGATGCTTGGAAAGACAAAAGCTGATAAAGTTAGTAATCTGTCCTATTCATTTACTCAGAGCTGCTTTTTTAAAAAGCCAGATCTGAGAATGATTTCAATTACTAGCACTTATTTAATTATAATTGAATATAAAAACTAACAT
The DNA here is from genome assembly GCA_004026885.1 of Lyroderma lyra. Lineage (NCBI taxonomy): Eukaryota > Metazoa > Chordata > Mammalia > Chiroptera > Megadermatidae > Lyroderma > Lyroderma lyra. The sequence goes on along the minus strand of PVJL010003581.1, from coordinate 96,673 downwards.
CTACCAAAGGTATAAGAATTATGAGCCTCATAAATCCCAGCAATATTAATACAAAAGTCCCATTTTAATTTCATTTCCAATGAATTGATAAATCCAAGACAGGCAGGACTACAGCTCAGAACTTTCAAATCAGGATTTACTTTTATTCCACTACCAAGCAGCAACTGTCCCACTAAAGTATAAATTTCATTATCTGCAATAAATAATTACCCAGAACACTGGTTGCCAAGAATGTAGGATAAGGAAGGAAGAAAGTTCAGCCTGGATGATGGTATTTATTCTATTACCTTGGTAGCATCTCTAAAATTCACTGACCTAAATATAAACAGTATCTGGGCAATGTTATTTCTTCACAACAACTTTTTCCCTAATCTTTCAAGTCTCATCTTTCCAATTACACTATCAACTCCTTAAGGGTAACTGTTTATCCTCAGGATTTAGAGTTGTTTTTTAAAATTTAAAAGGCAAAGCATAGAGCAGATCTTTTGAAACTCATTTAGAGAATGGTACCATCCTCTCTACTATTGGTTCTATCCACTAAAATCATTCGCTTGGCCTAACTGAAATACTGTTATTATGACCGTATTTTATTGCTTTCTAAGTGCGAGACACTGTTTTAAGCACATTTTAATTTACATTTAATAGAACTCTCAGATGAGTATTTTTAACATGGTTTTACAGGACACCAACGCACAGAGTTTAAATAACTGCTCAAGATCATAGACCTTCTAAGTGCTGGAATTAAGATCTGAAGCGAGGCCATCTACTTCCCATGCCATACTCTCTCAGAAAAGAAAACGGCTTGGTAGATTACTAAAACACAGTCATCTATCTACCTACTCATCTATCTATATCTCATTTTATTCTGCCAACAACCCTGTAAGTTAAATAAGAAAGGTATACCCATTTAACAGATGGGAAAACAGAGTCAAGTGGGTATAAATAATTGATATAAAAGAAGCTATTTCTAGAATTCAGTCTGCTGCCCTCCATTTATAGCACTTCTTACACTATACCACTCTGATTATGAGGTGGCAGGTCCTAAAATTAGGCTCTGGTTATCTGGAGCCATGGTTTACATACAAAAAAATGGGTACTTTTTATCAAGATATTCCTTTTACACATGGTTCATTACCCAAAAATCTCTAATATATTAAAGAGATAAAACTGTTAACCAAAAAATCTGGCAAGTGATCATGATGAGACTTTGAGGAAATGTATAGGTTAAAAGAGTTTAAAAACACTGGTTATGAAAGCTTCAAACCAAGAAAATGAAGTAAGATTTCACTTAACACATTAAACATGCTGCTGTGGATACAAATGAGAGAACCCGTGAGCAACAACATAGCTCTCTGGGTATGCATCTATTCCACACTTCAACCAGCAACCCACCTAAGTATTTCCTTTCAGAAGAACAACGCCAAAAATCACTAGAAACAAATTAATTTTGACTTTTTGTGAATGTTCATCAATCCTTCCAGTACATCAATAAGTTTAATACTCAGTTAATGTCCTAACTTTGCTCCTCACACCTACCAAGACTTGGTGACAGGAATAGAAGGTCTTGAACTTAATGCTTTCACTCTGACCATGTGACCTTGGGCAAACCACATGTTGTTCCCTCTGAGTTACTGCTTTTGAGAATATGGCATTGCTTTTAACTTCCATTCAGGAAACAATGTAAAGAATCCCAAGGACCCCAAGAAGGGCTAAAATGCATACACAGGTGGTGGTCACAAAATGCTAAAAGTTGTCCAAAGTGGCCAAATGCTTTTATCTCTGTGTACACCTTCCTAAGAGGCACTACAAAGAAATAGAGAAATGATTTTTTCAGAATCAAAAGATGAAACTTTAGGCACCAAAGTGGCTTTCTGCCCTGCTATATTAACCCTTACCATTGCCCCTTATTTCTCTTTTCTCAAAACAATTCCTGTCAAAAAATCTGTAGTCAACCACTCTATGATTGGAGAGTTTCTTTCAAGATTTTAGCTTCCAAATTTCACTTGATAGACAGTAAAACTTTGCTCACCAATTTCTAAGTTCCTAAAACCTCTTACTAACGAACAGGGTTGAGTCAATAAAATACTTAGAAATGTACTGATGCAAATTAAATTATATTAAAAAATCCCTCTGTGGTCATTCATCAACTAACCACTCTCATATATTGGAAAAGACTGATTGGAAATGTTATTGACTAAAAAGATAGCTCCTGTCCTCAAAAAATGTACCTTATTATCTTCGTTGCTTGTTTACACATTAATACATAAATTCCTTCCTGCAGTTGAAATGTAGTAGGTCTACATGAAGAGGAAGCTTTTTCTAGATCCCTCCAAATTATGAGCAGCTGGTACTCTGTTAAGGACTTAATTTCCTATGATCAAATATCATGACAGTAGGTATTAGTCATAATTTCAACTCATCTGAGTAGAAGAACACAACTTCTGACAGACTGTTTAAAAAAAAAAATTTTTTTAAAGGTACTTTAATCCAGCCTGTCAGCATAAGAAAACCACAACACCATTAGTAGTTTCTTACCCCATCCTTCAGATAGAACAAAATCTGCACAGAAATGCCACAGGCTTTGAAAAATAGAAAGTAGTGAGTGTAGTTCTCACCAGTGGAAACAAGGTGGTTCAGGCAGCATCCTGAAAAGAATTTGTATTGAAAAGAAACAAGAAACAACACTTCCATTAACTAGAGCATCAAAGGGGCCTCCCAAGTTTTATTCCTGAAAACACTGGAACTTAATTGTGCTCCATGTGAAGACTTTACAATTCAAGGCTAAAATGAACAGTAAGAGACAGAAAGAAATAGGAAAACAGGGATTCTAAGGGCCATTTCAACATAGTGACGTTACTTGAATTTCTTTGTGCTTAGGTTTCTCGTCCATAAAAATAACCTTCAGCTTCCATCTTGAGTTCCCTAAACATATCCTGAGAATCTCTACAGCAGGGGAAAAAACTATCTAGCAACTGACTCCATAAAGTTCTCTAGAACTTTATGGATGATTAAAGAGCAATGTGATGCTTTACTAAATAAACGTCCTTTTACTTACGGGTACACCTAAACACTGTTCCTTTAAAAAAAAAAGACACAATAGGAAGTTGCACTTATTCTAAAAATGTTTAGACATTTTTCTGGATTTGCTTTAGAGTAAGCAGTTCATTCTTCTGAATGCACAGCAGCAGAATGTGGATATTCCTAATTTCAATTTATTCCTTGCTTATTACGGAGAAAGACTTTAAGCAGCTTGTATTAAAAACACTTATGCTTATGTATAAAGGAAAAACCTGTATGGTTTCCCCAGGTGATCTCTCAGAAAGAAACATTTCTTCCTTTAAAATATTTTTGCTAAAGAAAAAAACAAGCCCCTGTGCCTTTGTAGGTACAACTCATATTTAGGGAAGAGGGAAGTCACATTCCATATTTTCAGTATCAATTTCCCACTTCTCATCCCCAGTGGTTTTGACAACACAAATAACTTTTCTTATTTCTCTCTGCTGCAACTCTGCCTCTTCGTCGCTAGGCTAGGACAGTACTGAGTAGGAGCTGATCACTTTTCTGGAAGGTGATTTTCAGAGAGTGTAAGCCTAACTACTCATATTAAACAGGGACACAGCTGCCCTAACTCTATCCTTCAGACACGAAACAGTTTTTCAATCCCACATTCTTATTCACAGAGCCTCTGCAAAATGGCCACATTGGAAATCTTGTATCTGTAAAAAGGCTTAGATTAATTACTCTTTGGGCTTCTCCATATTTCAATAAATTATATGCACACACATTAAATGGTCTGGCAATACTGAGGACCCGAAATAGATTCTTTAGTACATCCAATAAAATATTGTTAAAGCTACACAGTCAAATACCTGAGGAGAATTCAGCCAACTCTTTATGTTCGTTAAGATCATGTCTTCAAAAAAAAAAAAAAATCGTCATCTTCATCTAAGCGATGACAAAAGGTCAAAGAGGCTGCTCAACCAAACACTAAAACTGCTTGGTTCCAATTATTATTTTACCACTTATAAGAATAGTCATCTACTCCCCCAATTTCACTTTTACTAGCTGATAATCAACAATGAACCTTCTGCAACTCATGGCTCACTGCATCCTCCCCACCTGAAACTTCTGCTGCCAAAAATGAAACAAGTGATTCCCTCCACCCAGGCTGCAAACTCATCTTTGAAGCTTTCACTTTTTCCAACTTTTTTTCGGGGATAACTTAGCACACCAACAGTAACCCACTAGTGCTCAAGGAGTCCTTGGAATGATGGGATCTTCATGAAAAAGCTTTTCCTTCTTCTGAACACCTACTAACTTTGTTAACACATGGAGCCTCCTTTGGGAATTTTCCCTTTGGGAGCCAGTAACTACATTTCAAACAAGGATGTTCCTGACTGATCAAACCTCAATTTGAAATAGGTCTGTGTAGTTTCTTGAAAGTTCAAAAAAATGGGATGGGAGGAGCAGGGGGAAACATCAGTTAGAAGATATAAAAAAGAGAAATTGAACTGCTCATTCTAGAATGTGGCTGGGATAGTCTGCAGTAACCTTCTGACCTGTGGAGGGGGAAAAATGTAATGCCACTCGGAAGACACTCACCTTGAGAATTTTTACAACCACTCTCTCGTTGTTGGTGATGTTAATGGCCTCAAACACTTCACTGTACTTCCCCCGACCAAGTTTTCGAACCAGTTGGTAATCATCTTGATTACTGTGAAAGGCAAGAGTAAGACATAAATGCCAAGACTTGGGATTCACCAAGCCTATGCCCACTCTACATCCTCCTCCAGCCACTTCCATTCCTCAAGCACTTGGAAGTGTGTATACGTCACCTACAACTCATTCCTTAAATGAAAGCCGCAACGTAAACTTGGCTCCCTTCGCTCTGCACAGAGTTCCCCACCTAATTGGTCCCTGGTAACTTAGAGGGATGAGGTAGGTAGGTACTGCTCTGTGGCAATTCAGACCGGGAAGCAAAAAGCATCTGTACCGGAGGCTCAGGGGGTGCCCCTCTGTCCAGCGCGCCACCTGCCTATTTCACACCCTGAAGAAGACAGCGCCAGCTTTGAGAATCTGGACATTTTTTAAAAATTTCCTCCCACCCAGCCTCATTTCTAAATAAATAAATAAAAATAAAAACTAAGAAGGCAGAGAATTCTAATAGCTCAAGCGGACAGCTGCTGAATTCCCACCCCAACGTGTAAGGAGGAAGGGCTGTTCCCTCTTTTTCACCAGGGCCTGGTCCCTGGACCCGACACTCCTCCCCAGAGAGAAAGCATTCCTTGGGGTACGCGCGCGCGAAGGGGGCGCACGCCGGGGAGAGGGAGACGAGGACAAGGCTCTGCCTCCCATCCCAGATCCGAAACGCGCGGGCCCAGCCGAGGGGCAGCGAGACCGCCCGGGGCGAGTGCGGTCTGCGCCGGGGGGCGCCGGGCGGGTGGGGGTGAGAGGGCCCGGTGGGGGGCGGCGGCGGCTTTACCCCCAGCTCGGGACGTGAGACTCATAGTCCCAGTACTCGCGGCTCCTCAGGCTGTTCACCTCGGCGTAGACCCGGGCCCTGCTGCCCGCGGCCGGGCCGGGCATGGCGAGCGGGACCGGGGGGCGCCGCGGGGCGCAGAAGGCGGCGGCGAAGCGAGGGGCGCGGGGCGGCGGGCGGAGGAGGCGGCGGGCCGCGGGGCGCCGGAGGAGGAGCAGGAGCGCAGTGGCGGGCGGCCACGCCAGGCCGGGCCCGCGGGGGCGGGCGGGCTGGGGGCGCGGGGGGCGCCGGCCGAGCCGGCCCGGCCCTGGAGCGGGCGGCGGGGCGGCGGGATGGGCGACGCTCGCGCTCCGCGTTGGTCTCTGCTGGGCTCGCGGCCGCGAGGCGGCGGCGGCGGCACCAGCAGCGGCAGCCGCCGGCCGGGAAAGGGGCAGCGGCGGTGGCGGCGAAGAAGGAGGAGGAGGAGGAGGAGGAGGAGGAGGAGGAGGAGGAAACCCGGAAAAAGGGCCGCGCTCACTAGGAGCGGCCGCCGCCCGGCCCGGGGCCGCCCAGGCTCACAGCGCCCCCTGCAGCGCGGGGGGACCCGCCCGGCGGTGCGGCCCCGCCCCCGGCCCCTCCCCCGGCTCCCGGACCCCCACTTCCGAAGCTCCCCATCCTCAGTCCGACTGATGCACTCACTCGGCCTCCCCTACCCACAGACAGCTGCTTTGGAGCCTTACCCCTCTTGTACCCTTTCAGGACTCTCCTGTAGATCCCTCCCCAAGTCGTCCTGAGTCTACTCTACGAACCCTGTTCTGACCTATCACCCAAACTGTTCCCATCAAGTCCCTCTCCGATGACTTGCTGTTATCACTTAGAGCCTCCCTCACCTCAAGACGTCTCCCTCCTTCCCAGAGACACCCCCTCTTCCCCGATGGATCCTGTCCTGTCACCTATGCACTCCTCAACCCCAGGACTACCCCTTCTGTCTTCATCCAGAGTCTTCCTCACAAAACCCTTCTTTACACTTTCCCCCAGATGTTCTCCCAGAGCCTTGCATAAGAGCCCTCTGAATGTTCACTCCAGTCCCTTGGTTAAGCTGGAGTTGGCCAGGTTGCTCATTGTAAAGGTCCCATTTTTCCTTTTGTAATTAAAAAGCAATGTGTGCGGAGACGCCCGGAGACTGGTTTTGTTCCGGAGAATTGGGAGAGTCCTGACTCAAGGGACAGGCTGGGGTTTGGGCATAGGCTAAGGGCAGGATGGCCAACCAAACTTAAGCCTATGTTACTATTTGTCTTCTAGCCCTTAACACTCTCCTCTTTTGATCTTCTGGGACTTTCTTTTGTCTTGTGTTCTCATTTTACATACGTTATCAACAGCCCTTCGACAGTCAGCCTAGGTTGCTCTGATTCCAATCGTTTTCCACATTCAGTTTTCTATGTGAAACCCAGCTTCCTCCTTCTTGATGTAGTTAAGAACACAGATTACGGAGTCCGATCGATCCAGGTTTGAATCCCAGCTCTACCACTTACAATCTGTGTGACCTTGGGCCAATGACTTAACCCCTCTGTGCTATAGATTTTATAGTATAAAAGCAGTAATGGCACCTACTTCACAAGGCTATGGGGAGAATGAAACAAGGTAAACCATGCAAACCACTTAGAACAGGGTCTAGCAAGTACCAAATGCACAATATTATTATCACCAGACCCAGGGCCTTTCTTCTATCACTTTTTTCTCCCTGAGACCACCACACACCCATCTTTGGGTTCCTTCCCTCCTCCAAGCTTGACCACCTCCACCTCTACCCGCTTCCCAGGCCTGACTCCTTATTCCTGTTCAGGTCTCACCGTTAGGTTCACTTTAAATGTTAGAGTTGATACTTCTCCATCTCAACACCCTATCTACATCTTTCAGGAAATGGCATATTTTGTAACTATTTATTTATCTCCTAGGTTATTGTCTGTCTCCTCCACAGCATGATAGCAAGGACTGGGTCTGGATGCTCACCCCTGGCTCAGCCAGCATTTGCCACAGTTGAAGACTTCCAATGAATAAATACAGTGTTACCCACAGCTCACTTACTAATTCCAAAGGGCAACCTGAAGGTCACCACTTCAACCATGAATCAAACTTATCGTCAGTAAGGGACCAGCTGGCCCTCTGACGTGATACACCACAAAGAAACACCACGACATCTGCCAAAAATGCTTAACTTGAATCCATCTCATCATGAGGACACAATCAGACAAATCCAAACTGAAAGACATTTCCATGAAAGAGCTACCCTGGACTCCTCAAAAATACCAACGTCACAAGAGAAAACAAAACAAAACTCCGAAATAGTGTCTTCAATTAAAGGATCCTGAGAGATATAACTAAATGAAGTGTATAATTCTGGATGAGAAAGGTAGGAAGGAGGAAGAAAGGAAAGTAGAAAGAACACAGCTAAAAAGACACTGTTGGTCCTACTGGGGGAATTTGAATAGAAGATACACAGTACATGATAGTATTATGTCGATGTTTAATGTGCGTGGGAGGATTATATTGTGGTTATGCAGGATAATCTCTTGAATTTAGGAGTGACTTGCCAAGTGTTTAGGAAAGAGGTATCACCATACCTTGGTGCTTTACCCTCCAGTGCTTCTCTAGAAAACCATGAGTTCCTGCCTGCATGCACTAGCTTAGTGGAGAGAGGGGGACAATGAGGGATACATGTTGACAATTGGAGAATGCAGTTGAAGACTATATGAGCTTGCAACTTTTGGGCAGATTTGAAATTTTTCAAAATAGAAACTGGAAGAATGTGAATAAAGCTTTTGTGGAAAAGTGGACTTGGGAATTTAATTCCCAAACCTGCAGACCTCTCTAAATCTCTTCCACAGGAGACGATGCAAACATTCTCAAACTCTTAACACAGCCTTAGGATTTCTTTATTTTTTTCTTTTTTTTCTTTTTTTTTTTTCTTTTTGATATGTGGGTAGCTCCCTGACTGGGAATCGAACCCAGGTCGCAGTGCTGACAGCACCAGCACCGAAGCCTTAAGCCACTACACCATCAGGGAACTCCCAAGGATTTCTTTCTGATGAGTTCCTATGAACTAGTCTAGACCAGAGGTTCTTAATCCTGAGCCCATGGATGAGATTTCTGGGTTTCAGAAACCCCTGACACCAAAAGTCATGTGTGTGTGTGCGTGGATACTAAGGATTCTTTCCTTAGTATCCATCAGATTCTCAAAGGAGGCCATGACCCAAAAATGGTTCCAAACCACTAGTCTAACTACTAGGTCCAACCCAGCTGGGGCCCCATTCCTCGCCTCCACCCTCACCCACCTCTGACTCCAGCTATCGTCCCTGCACCTTCCTGTCATCCTCACCACCTAACCTACACCCATCTCACACAACCTGCTTTCACACCTGCCACGATGCCTGAGGATTCACCCACACATCACTCTGGTACAACAGGCTCCTGGGTTTGGCTGACGCTTAACTAACTCAGCTCTGAAATCTGCAGTCAGTCCTCCCACGACCAAATGGGGTATGTTTTTATGGTTTGCTGGTAGGTAGGTTGGGCACCCCAAGGAGCTGGTGGAGATCCGCGTCCTCTTCTTCCTGCCAGTCCACCATTAGTTTGCTTGGCATGACTTAAGTTGGGCAATTGGAGATGGGACCAATGCAACCCTCACTGAAGGAGGTAGTCTCACTTGCCTGTGGAGACAGACAGGCTGGTGGCTCTGCAGAGGTGGGTGACAGGGCAGGGAGGTTCAATGAACCAGAATCGACTTCCCCCAATTATTCTGTGTGTATGGGTTTGAGGGTGAGTATAATTCAGGGTTACTAGGGAATAAAAGAAAGCATCATGAGTAAAATAGTCCAACAATTTAAACCCCCAAATTCTATCCAAACACACCCCCCTCAAAAATTTAAATCCTCAGAAGAATACCCTCTATCTTCACAAGGCCCACTTCCGAAACAAGCTTTTGTGCCGTACTGCTGGTTCTAAGAACCTAGCCTAAGAAAATAATGTAGATTATGATCATAGAGTTATTAATAGAGGTGACAATTTGTGTGTTCAATATCACTGTGACATTTGGTTGTCATGTTTCTTTTTTTAAATTGAGATGTAATTGACATAACATATTAGTTTCAAGTATACAATATAAGGATTATACACACACACACACACACACATACACACATATATATAAATGATCACCAAATTAAATTTAGTTAACATCCATCAACACAAAAAGTTACAGTTGTCATGTTTCTATCATCTCTTTCAGTTTAGGATAGCTCCTCAGTTTCTTTTTGAGGTTTACAGGCCGGTTCTCTTGTTGCTGATTCCTCAATTTGGGGTTATCTGATGCTTCTATATGATTGGATTCAGATTATGTATTTTGGGCAGAAATATCACAGAAATACCATATTTTTTCTTGTAGAAAATGCTCCCATGTATAAGACAACCCCTGCTTTTCTAACCCAATATTAAGAAACCCTCTCTACCAGTTACGTGTATAAGACGACCCCCAATTTTTGGTCTAACAATTTTAGACCAAAGTATCGTCTTATACACAGAAAAATACAGTAATACTTTGTTTTTCTCACATCTTATCATCATCACTTGACTATTAAGGGTAGCATCTGCTAAATTTCTCCACCATAAAGTTACTTTTTATTTCACCCTTTTAAGGAACATGTATTTTATGGGGCAGTATTTTGAAAATTGTATAATTATCCTGGTCGTGGTCAAACTTTCTATTTATTCATTTACATTGGTATGGACTCAAGGATTCCTATTTTAGTCAATGAGCTACAATTGATTATTGTCATTAGTTATTTCGATGTTCAAACTGCCCTCGTTTGGCTACTGAGGGCCTCTTCAAGTAGGCTCCTGTATCCTTTTGACATGTTTCATCATCCTTGGAGAGCTTTTACATTTTTTGGCACAAAAGAATTTTAGGCTCATCTTCAGTTACTTTCCCTGCCCCAGGCCTGAAAAACAACCATTTCTCCCAGGGGTTCTGATTCCTTTCAGTGGAGGACAGCATTTAGAAGCCAAGATCTGAGCATGAGGTGCACTCACTGTTAGTGGACTACTGCTGCTCTCAGGCCTTCTCCAGCAGACTGGGCTAGAGAATATTTGTATGTGCGTGCACACACACACACACACACACACTCTTCCATCTGTATTCATTTCTATATATATCTGTGCATATTGAACACCAGGAGTTCACGCCATATCCCCAATTCCAATCTAACACCACAGAATCTATTCTAGTTTTCTCCCTTTCTATGTTTGTAACCCTCTTTTCTGACAGTGAGCAATCTGGTGCATGCAGGGCTCTTTTAGCTGGAGGAAGGAAGGGGAACAAAGCCCTCTCTGAGGAGGTTACATTTAAGCCGACACTCAAGGAAGTGAGGGTATAAGCCACGCAGATTCTGGGAGAAGGCTGTTCTGGCAGACCACTGCATTCATCGCTGTGGCCCTGAGCAGAAGCACGCCATGTGTCTGAGGAGTACTGTGGCTGAGCCAGTGGGCAGATGATGTCAGCCAGGGGATGGTTCAGGTAGCAGCTTGCAGAGCACCATAAAGACTTTGGCTTTTTAAAGTGGCAAAGATCAGAAGCCACGGGAACATTTCAAATACAAGAGACATTGTTTTATAAAGGGTTGCTCAGACGGCAAACATGGAAGCCAGGAGACCAGTGGAGAGACCTGCAGGAGACCAGTGAGAAGACCCTGGCTGGGAAGGTTGTGAGAAATGGTCAGACTAGGGGATTAGTTTTATGGGGGTGGGGGTGGGGGATGGCTAACAGGATCTGTGATAAATTAGATGTGGCACATGGAGTGTGAGAGATAGGTGGTGGCACATGCTAGATAAGTGTTTGTTAAATAAATAAAATAGATTGTATGCAAAGCACTTAGTACAGCAGTGACATATAATAAACTGATCACAATCACTGTTTTTCAATTAGTGAATGAAGGTGTAAACTTCCCCAGCAGGCTCCTTTCCCCCATGTATTCCTTGAGCAGAGCTACCCCTTTCCAAGCAGAGCTCACTCCCATCCCTCCCCGACCCTTCCCAATGAGTCAAAACTCCCACTTCCGCTCAGTCTTGTCTCTTCAGGGTGTGGGTTGGCATCTGATAAGCTAATTGACAATAAGGTAATGCCTTCTTGCAAGATGTCTACCCCTCCCAGAGGTATTCACATTTTTAAAAGGTGGCAACTTACTTACTCAACTCTGGGAATGTGGGAATGTGGTGGAATCTCTGACAGTGTGGCAGGGTGGTGGAGGAGGTCATTTTATTCCAGGCAGCACTCAAATGACACCTTACAGACGTCAGGGACCTCTTCAAAGGGGCCCAGATGTAGCCCAGGCTGCATTCCACCTCTTCGCTGCCTCACACAACAATCCCAGGCATTTACTGCCTCTATTTACCACAAGAACTCATCCATGTTTGGCTGGAAGGTCACCGCCCTGCCCCTTCAGGAGCCCCCATCTGTGGGATGGCTCAGCAGGGTCTTCTTCACTCACCCATCTGGCTCCATCCACCAATAGAGACTTGGGACCTTGAGGCTCCTGAGCTCAGCACCTTGGTTGTCTGCTGAACTGGTTTCTGTGCAAGACAGGTGTTACAAGTAAGGACTCTGAAAGCACAACGAGATACCACTTCACAACCACTAGGATGGTTATCATAAAAAAAAAAAAAAAGACAGGTAATACCAATTGTTGAGAAGGAGATGCAGAAATTGAAACCTTCCTGCCCTGCTGGCGGGAAGGTAAGATGTCGCAGCCACTTTGGAAAACAGGCTGGCATCTTCTAAAAAGGTGACATATAAAGTCACCATGTACGTGTGCAGCCGAAGCGAGCACATGAAGTTACCATGTGATCCAGAAATTCCACTCCCAGATATATAGCCAGGAGACATGAAAGCATACATGCACACTACAAACTTGTAACTAATGGGTATTAGCAGCATTTTTCATAATAGCCGAAATGGTGGGAACAACCCATAAGTGTATCAATTGATTAAGATGAGGCATACCTAGCCAATGGGCTATTATTTAAAATAAAGAGAAATGAAGTACTGATATATGCTACAACATGGATGGATCTTGAAAATGTTATGCTAAATGAAAGAAACCAGACACAAAAGACCCATATGCTGTATGCTTCTATTTATAGGAAATGTCCAGAATAGACAAATACATAGAGACAGAATGTAGATTACCGGTTGCCAGGAGCTGGGAGAAAATGGGGAGTGACTGTTTCTGGGTGTAGGATTTCTTTTTGGGGTGATGAAAATGCTCTGAAACTGATTACACAACTTGGACTATAAACCACAGGGTTGCACACTTTAAATCGGTGTATAATATGTGACTTATATCTCAACTTGAAAAAAATGAAAGCAAGGAAGAAGAAAAGGAGAGGAAGGAAGGAAGGACCAAGCAAGGTCATATGGAAGAGAAAACTGGGCCACTTCCAGTGACTAATTGGAAATACCAGGGTCCGGGGGACTGATCTCACTTTCCTAGAATGTGGGTGGCCTGAAGGAAGATGAGATGAGCCCAGGGGACCACAGAAACCACAGCTACTATCCCTCAGGGAAATATTGCACAGAATTTACTTGGGGAATAAGGGAAAAGAATGGGGATATTAAGAAAAATGATCACAACCTTAGAGATAAGGCAAAAGGACAGCATTCCTTTCAGCCAATGCTGGAGCACTGTCTAACAGACCACGCCTAGATTATTTCATTATCTAGAGGATGTATCTTGGGCTTGAACTTTCCTATTGATCAGGGCTGATTTATAGGATTTTTTTCAGTACTGGACACTCGTTTGTGCAGCGTACCCACAATCTACACGCTACCCGCCCTGCATTAGTCTCACTTAGTGGCCCTCTCGGTCATCAGATCCACTGTCCTGGTATCATAGTGCTTGGTGTTCGAGTAACCCTTATAGTAGCGTAAAGGTACATCACAATGCCTATATCACTCACCTCACTTCCTGTCATCACGTACACGTGGTGTCACCTCACATCATCACAACTAGTAGGGTGAGTACAGTACACTAAGATACTTGAAGAAGGAGAGGCCGCATTCACATAACTTTCATTGCAGTATACGAAGTCAGACAATTAATTAATTTCACGAACTCATCCTAGAAAAAGTGCTCCATACCTCAGTGCTGAGTATCACGACGGTCACCTTCCAAGGACTCCCCTTGGGAAGCTCTGCACTGCTGCCAGTGCCTAGTCCACCCTTGGCAGGATTGTGACACCAAGTTGTTTGTACAGTGCTGGCACGTAAGTGCACGGTGGCGAGTTCGTGAACTTAATTGTCAGATTTTAGGTATAACAACAGCTCTGCTGGCCATTCCAGAAAAAGAGTTCCAAGATTGCTTTGAAGGGTGGACGAGGCACTAGAGTTGATGCACAACTTCCCAAGGGGAGTACTTTGAGCTGACCATCGTGATATTCAGCAATGAGGATACGTAGCACTTTTTCTGGGATGAGTTTGCGAAATTAATAATCTGACCTCATATTGTTATGATTATTCTATTATTAGTTATTGTTGTTAATGTCTTACTGTGCCTAATTTATAAATTAAAAACTTTATCATAGGGATGCATATATAGGAAAAGAGGTGGTATACATAGGGTTTGGTACTACCTGTGGTTTCCTGCATCCACAGAGGGTGTTAGAACATCTCCCCTGCAGATAACGGGGAACCACTGTATTTCAAAAATGGTACTGACCAGTGACCACGGTAATCAGTCCAGACAATCAGAACTTGAGCAGTAAGGTGGAGCCTTCTGGATGCACAAATAGGAGTGATTGCAAACATTCTGGTGCTTAAAGAAAAAACAGATATTACAATATTACCATAAGAAAAGGAGAAGCTTAGCTTAAAATTTTGTACACATATACACATGCTGTGGGTAGACATACATGCGTGCACCCCACACGGAGGAAGAGAGAGGAAAAAGGCTAGGAGGCTGTAAGCATAACCACCAAAATTATGGTTATCTGGAGGGGGTCAAAGGGAAATTTTTATTTTCTTCCCCATGCTTTTCTGTATTTTCCAATTTTCAACAATAAATATGTATTATATTTGAAACTTTTTTGAAGTTCTTTAAAAGAAAGCCAGCAGATAAACTTGATGGGGGGGGAAATATCCAGGAATAAGTTAAGAGAAATTAACCCCTTATTTGGGCGCACAGAGGAAGGGCATGTTAGGCCTGTACTCGTATGTGCCCCCCTAGAAAATCATAGCTAGCTGTGGCAGAAGCAAAGAGAGCAAAAAACTGGGTTATAGGCTGCTAAGAGGACTTCAGATCAGTTTATAGTAGTGTTTTTCAACTGGGGGTGATTTTGCCCCAGGGGACAGACATTAGGCAAACTCTAGAGATATTTTTGGTTGTCACAACTGGGGCAGGGGAAGATGTGACCGGCATCCAGCCAGCAGAGGCCAAGGACACTGCAAAACACCCTACTGTGTAGAGAACAGCCCCACCACAAAGAATTACCTGGCCCAAAATGTCAGTGGTGCCAAAGTTGAAATCCTGGTTTTGAGCCACAAAGCCAAGGGGGAGTAAAGCAGGGCCTGAAGAGTCCACACTACACTTCTAATTATGGACACAGAGTCAAGGACATGGTTAAAGCTATGTACACCCCACCCCATCCCCCAAACCCTGCTTCCTGACCACAGGCACCCCCCTGGGAGTCACCCCTCCCCTTGGGGGATGAGGAACCACCAACAGATACTTTCTAATTTCCTTTTCTCTCCTCTGGAATAGAAACCCTGT
Organism: Lyroderma lyra; assembly: GCA_004026885.1. Lineage (NCBI taxonomy): Eukaryota > Metazoa > Chordata > Mammalia > Chiroptera > Megadermatidae > Lyroderma > Lyroderma lyra. The sequence goes on along the minus strand of PVJL010003581.1, from coordinate 81,400 downwards.
CCTACCATGGAACGTTATGCAGCTGTCATAAAGAAGGAGGTAGATGTACAAGTATATACTGACATTGAAAGATATCCAGAATGCATTCAGTGAAAAAAGCAAATTACCCATCAACACGTATAGCATAATCCATTTTTGTACAAGTAAATTCTACAAAGAGCATTATGTGCATAATGAGGCATTATTGCAGCAATTTATATTAAGACAAAAAAATGAGACTATAGTGTTTTCAATTAAAATAGTAGATTGAGGACGTTTTTTCCTCTGCTTTCTTCCCAAAGCCCTACAAGAACCAGAGTAAATGAACGAAAAAGGTATCAACCCACAAAAGAACCAAGAACAGGAGAGAGGACAATAGCAGATGAGAGGTGTTCACCAGTTTTGGGGCGGTGGAGACCAGAGAAGTGAGGAGAGCTGAAAACGCCTGCGGGAGGGGTGCCACGAGCAGCCAGGCGGCCCACGCGCCCTTAGTGACCGCGTACGAAGAGGAAGTGGATTTCTCTCTGCTACATACTTGACTTCCATCTGGTGGGAAGCCGACATAAGATGCTGTTTCTCACCCCACCCCCCTTTATTGCCATCTGCTGAGAAATGATCATGCTCAATAGACAAAGTGACAATGTTTACAAGGTGAATGGTGCCCGCGAGGTGTGGTTCCACTGTGTACTGCCCAGATTCCACATCTGCACAAGAAAGCCCCCACAAGAAGCAGGAAGATTTGTGGACTAAACCCCTCAACATGCCAGGAACTAAGTCAGAACAACATGCCTGAGGTGGTGAGGGATGGCCATCGCAAACGTGGCTGGGGACCCTATAGAAAAAGGAACAAGACCCCTGTGGCAGATCGTATTTTCCAAAGATGGCCACAACAGTGTTTCCCATTCCACATACTGTTCCCCAATGTGACGGTGCCACTCCTCCTGTTGAAAGACGGAGTGTGTGTCCCCTCCCCTTGAATTGAGGGAGGCTTGTGACTCACTTGCAACAACAGGACGTAGAGGAAATGGTGCTGTGTAAGTTACAAGGCTGGAACTCTTGAGCGGAAATCCTAAGCTGCCATGTAGTCACTGACTGTCCTGAGGCGGCCATGCTATGAGGAAGCTCAAAGTAACTCATATGGAAAATCCCATAGAGTAGACCTGAGACGAGAGAGACAGACAGACAGACAGACAGACACGGACCTCTGCTATTAGCTACAATGAACTTCTGGCTGCAACCTCATGAGACATTCCAAGTCCGAAGCCCCCAGCTGAGCCCTGCCCAAATTCTTAAACCACAGAAACTATAAAAGATAATAAAGTGAATATTACTGTTTTGATTAGCTCTGAGTGATTTTTTTACTCAGCAATATAACTGCAATAACCACCTAGGGCTCTTTTCCGATCTGGTGCAGCCAAGCAACTAACTACCCCTTCCTGACCTTGGCGGAAGTTTGCTGTACAGAAAAATAGACCCAGCAGGTTCCAGACCTAAGAACACCAGGCACAGCAGAAGGCAGGGATAGACACTGTACTAAAAGCAGGAATGTTATGGGAAAGTATGCTGACTGGGAAGAACCCTGGTCCCTCCTGCCACTTGGCTATAAGGATGCTGCCCACTGGGCACAGATCCTCATTGTACTGGAAGACTGGAGAGTTACCACTGGAGAAACCCCAGAAAATTAACCTCTAGAAATTATGGGCCAAACGAAATTCCCCATGCAGCAGCAAAGCCTCAAGAGTGAGGCTTTTAAAACAGATGTTGGATCTCACTATAATTAATGTCCTTGGAGAGATAATAAGGTATTGCATTCACGAGACAAGAATAAGATTCCATTTTCTTTTTAAAGTGTCTTTTTTGGATTTCCCCAGAAGCAGACTCTGAGACAATGATTCCAGGGCAAGTGATTGTTGGTAGGTAATCCCAGAAAATACTGGTTGAGGAGTTGGGAAGTGGGACAGAAAAGGGGAAGAAGCCAGTGAAATGTGTGTTATTCTAGCCAGTTACTACCGTGGGCATCTGGAGCCTAATCTTGCTTAGGGAGCCCTGGGAGACAGTAAAAACAGCCTCATAGGCATACCAACCAGGGCACAAGGACTCACCAACTGCTTCCAAGGGAAGTGTCTTCATTACTTCCGATATGTCCTGCACTCAGGATGTGGATGTTACTTGGAAAAAGGCCCGTGGGCAGAATGTCACAGGTATTTGCAGTAAACAGCCTTGGGCAGCAGACAGGGCTGAATGCCAGGGGCTAATGCCAACAGTGTCTGCTGCAAGAAACAACCAGAAAACAAGAAAGAGTCTTGTCAATAAAAAATATGAGAGCAGAAATAAAACATTCAAGGAAGGGTGAGAGGGAAAACATTGAACATAGCCTGACTTAATCGACCTAGGGTGCAGGCTGGGCTCCAGGATTATTTAAAGCTCCCTGGGTACAGTTGAAGTTGAGAAGCACTGCTTGGCAGGAAAAAAAATCCTTCCCGGTCACAACAGAGAAATGCAAACAGAGAAAATAGTCATGTACCTATATGAAAAGAATGGAGAGAGTGGGGAAGCAAGTGGGTGGAGTGGCGAATATAAAACATTAAACCCACACATATCACCATCGAAGACAGTAGATCATGTCTCAGGTTGACATATCAAGAAATAGCATGTAAGCATCGCATTTAGAAATATGGAGGTAAATGCCAGAAGAAACAGCTGAAGAGTAGCAAGTCATTTTCTCAGAGGAGCAGGTCTCAGGGTGTGTGTGTGTGTGTGTGTGTGTGTGTGTGTGTGTGTGTAATGCAGTGTTAATCTTTGCTATAAACTTTGTAACGTCATTTGATTTTTTTAATACCACAAACATGCATTAATTTGATCAAAACTTTAAACAATTTTTTATAAAGGGACAAAAAATATTGGGGGCAACTTAAGTGTCTGTCAACAGGGAAAAGCTAAATACACTGTGATATATTCATTTAATAGAATATCATGCTGCTCTTAGAACAATATATCCTCACATGAATGGACCTTCAAGACTCAGTGTGATGGGGACGGGCAAATAATAGATAAGTCAACATTTATATAAAACACATGCACACAAAATAGAGCTATATATTTCCCATGGAAATAGAAAGGTGGAGTTAGATTGGAGCGGGTGATGGCGGCAAAAGTCAAGGCAGATTGTTTTGTTTCATTTTCTCCCCAAGTGTAAAATTTTGTATTACTTGTAAAATTAAATTAAAATTTTAAAATTGAATGTGCATCAAGAGAATGAGAAGACAAGCCACAGGTTGGGAGGAAAATATTTGCAAAAGAGGAATCGGATAAAACACTATTATCCAAAATATACAAAGAACTCTTAAAACTCATGAAACAATAAGAAAACCACTTAATTTAAAAATAGGTCAAAGACCTTAACAGACACCTCACCAAAGGAAATATATCGATGGCAAATGACATATGAAAAGATGCTCCACACCACGTCATCAGGAAAATGCAAAATAAAACAACAGTGAGATACCACCACGCACCTGTTAGAATGGCCAAAATTCTGACTACTGGCCAACCTGAGGCTAGTGAGATGTGGAGCAACAGAAAACTCCTTCATTGCTGGCAGGAATGCAAAACGCGACAGCCACTCGGGAAGACAGTTTGGTGGTTTCTTGTAAAACTAAGCATGTTCTTACCATAAAATCCAGCAATCTCACTCCAAAGGAGTTGAAAACCTATGTCTGCACCAGAACCTGCACAGGGCTGCTTCTAGCAGCTTTAGTCATAACTGCCCAAACTTAGAAGTAACTGAGATGGTTTTTAGTAAGCAAACAGATAAATAAACTGTGATATTTTCAGACAATGGAATATTATTCAGCACTAAAAAGAAATGAGCTATTGAGCCATGAAAAGACATGGACGAAACTTAAATCCATGTTACTAAGTGAAAGAAGCCAATCTGAAAAGGCTCCATGCTGTATGATTCTAACTAGATGACATTCAGGAAAAGGCAAAATTACGGAGACAGTAAAAGGATGAGTGGTTGTCAGAGACTGGGGGTGGAGACTGGGGTGACTAGGCAGTGAAAATACTCTGTACTGTACCGTAATGGTGGGGACATCATTGTACGTTGTACATCTAAACCCATAGGATGCAAAACACCAAGACACCAAGAGTGAGCCCGAATGAAACCATGGACTCTGGGTGATAATGGTGTGGCAGGTAGGTCCACTGATGGCAACAAATGTACTTACTCATCTGGTGGGGATGTTCATATGTGCGAGACCACGCATGCGTGGGAGGAGGGAGTATATGGGAGATCTCCGTACTTGCCCCTCGATTTTGCTGTGAACCTAATAGAGCTCTGGACAAAAAGTCCTACTAAACAAAATTGAATATGCGTCATGCAGAATCGGAGCGTTCCAACATGAGCTGTTAATAATGCTTTCTTTGGGGTGTGGATTGAGATGGAGGGCAGGGAGGGAGAGGAAACTCCTTTTTTCTCCTCTCTGTCATTCAGTCATCATTGTTTCACAAAGACTGTAATGGCCTGAAAGACGTTTGAACAGAATGGGGTTCTGGGGTTCCAGATAGCGCTGGCTGGCATGTGTCTCCTGCTTTTGACGCTGGAGGAGGGTAAGGGTTCCGGCTTGGCAAGTGCAGGGCCCAGCTCCAGGGAGATCTGGTAGAACCAGCTGTGACATCAGAAGGGCATGTTGACAGAGTGACTCACTGTGCAGGAGGGTAGAGACAGCTCCGGCCTCTCCTTCCCCGTGAGCCGCCGGTGGGGCTGGAGCGCCTTGTTTCAGCGACCCTGAAGGAGAAGTCCTTTCCAAAGCAAGAGCTGAGGAGTGGGGGGTTGGGGGGGATCTGACAGCCCTTGGGCCTAGGGGTGGGGTATGCTTAGGGATAGTAAAACATTTTCATCATCCCTTGAAGCTTCAATAATGACCTTTGATTTTCCAAAGCCATTTGACCCTCAGGACCACCTGGAAGGTAGATGCCACTGGTGTAAATATCCTCATTCTTCAGATGAAGAGACGGAGGCCTGCAAGGATCAGGTCATTTCTCTGAGGGGCAAGTCAGTAGCTGAGTGCGGTGTCTTCTCAGCCTGGCCTACAGCCTCTGTTATTTGACCCGCCACAGGGTCCCTCCTCAAGAAGGAAACTGAAGGACATCTCTTTCCCCCAGACAATGGTCTCCCTCCTTAGGACCCAGGCTGGTAGGGCAGAGGGACCCTCAGCCAGCCATCAGTCTCTGAGTGAGTCATTGCTCATGAACTCACCCAGTGATGATGGAGCCCTTGCCCTTGGCTGGGCACTGAGCTGAGCACGTTACACCCATGACCTCACGTCAGTCTCACAGCAAGCCAATGATGTAGGTGACATAGCTGAGGCTGGTCATGTGGGCGATTTTTATAACTTGTTTATACATCTTTTTTCATTTTGTTTTTTAATACGTAGGAGTAAAACAACAACAACAACAATTGGTATTTCTTGATTCCTGTTTGGCTCTGTTCATTCGGCGCATACTTATTGAGCACTTGGTCTGTGCTGGTCTCTCCTAGAGACGGACAGAACAGATGGTATCCCAGGAGATACAGAGAGACAGAGAGAGAGAGAGAGAGAGAGAGAGAGAGAGAGAGAGAGAGAGAGAGAGCGAGCACAAATGCAGTAAAATGTTAACATGTGGGGAATTTGGAAAATCTGGGTAAACATGTATGGTAATTATTTATTACATTTTGCAACTGAAATTATTTCAAAATAAAAAGTTAAAAATACTGCCATATTAAAAATTATCTTGTGTATTAGGATTATTAATGTGATCCCAAAAGGGTGACTTACGATTTGAGCCTAGTGTCTGAATATAGGCAAATTCATCATATGTATTATTTTATCAGATAAAATATTAATAAGTTAATTGTTGATGTGTTAAATCTCAAGGTTATAACTGGTTTTCAGGCCATTACTAAACATAAGTAAGTAAGTACATGATTGAAAAAAATTGAAGTGTAGAACACACAGTAAACTTTTGCGTTATAGGATATTATACGTGTATATGTATACATACACACATATACATAGATATATTTAAATTTTTCAAGCTGTACTACATTGATACTCACCCATTATTCAAACTTTTCAGGAACCTGACCAAGTGGACATCGTTATCTACATTCTGAGGAAGAAAACTGAGAAAGTTCACACGCTAGCAAGGGGCAGAAGCCAGATTCAAACCCTTGTTTTTCAGCACCGGCAACACTAATTACTGATGCTATTGTCGTCAACAAGCATCAACTGAGCACCAGTTCCTTTAGCTTCTTATGTCTCAGCTTCCTCATCTGTAAAATGGGATCATAATAACACATGCTTACTGAATCAAGACAAGTCAAGTTCTCAGAAGAGTGCATGCACATAGTAAATGCTGCCTGTGAGTTATTATTATAATATTACCTATTGTGTCACTGGGGACACCCGGAGAGCTAAGATGCCATTCTCCACTTCCGGGGCCACTCCCTGCAAAGGTAAACAGCTACAGCAGGCAATTCGTGCTGAGGACCAGCCTGTGGATCTCTGGTCCCCGGAAACAGAGGAGGGTTGCCTTGGACCTCCCAACATTGGTCTTTGGTCTGGAAGGAGCTACTACCTCTATTTGGCTCCCTGGGTAACTTAGAGCTTGTCCAACTGCCCTCCCAACAACATGTCTCATCTGCCACCATTAGTGCAATGGTCTTGGTGAATGATCTCCTTTTGCCTGGAGATCTCCCGAATGGTCCTGGAAGTCCCTACTAGGATCAGCCAGCACCCAACCAGGACAAGAGAAATCAGTCTAAGTATCTAAAGAGGATAGGATTGCAGGGAGTTGGATACACATGTGGTGGAAGAGTGGGGAAGCCTAAGGGCCACCATGAGTAGAAAGCCACTGCTACTGTCAGCTGAAAGGGCGAGAGTGCAGGTGATGTCACTGGAGCTCAGGGGTCAGGGTCACCTGCAGAAGTTGGAAAAATGACAGGCCTGTCCTCCGGGAGATGGAACCTTGGGAGAGATGCAACCGCACCCAGGGGCGTTGCCCAAGGCAGAGAGAGAGGAGAAACTGACCCCCCAAGTTTCTTCTTTTGTCCTGCCCACTGGGCTCCAGCCAGCGCCCCCTGGTTGATCCAGGATCCTGGGAAATGCAGCCTGAAGGGCTCATTACCACCTCCCCCGCCCCCACACCCCCAACCCCCCACCCCGACACACACACAAGGAATGGAAGGAAAGAAATAGATCTCAGAGCACACAGGGCCAGGACTAGTCCAGGAGGGCCTTTCCACCTGGGCATGTCAATAGCTCCTCCAGTGCCTGGCACAGCTTTGGGCCCCACAGATGTGCAAGAATCAATGATTGACTATTAGGGAAGGGAGCCCAGTGCCACGTGTCACTGACTGCTTTGAAAAGTGAATGCCTGGTATAAGAACTATGATCTAGCAAGTGCACCCTTAAGTGTATGCTTAACAGAAATGTGTACATATGTTCACCAGAAGACATTTACTAGAATGTTCTTAGCAGTGCTCATTAATACAGCCTCATACTGGAACCTCCTCAAAAGCTCATCAACAGTGTAATGGATAAACACAATGAAATACCGTCAGCTCTCTCTATCTGTGGGTTTCGCATCTGTGGATTCATCCAACCACAGATCAAAAATATTTGAGAAAAAAATGTCATGTTGTCGCTGACGTGTACTATGTAATTAGGCCTGTAATGGTTGCATCTGTACTGCACACATCCAGACTTTTCTGCCTTGTCATTATCTCCTAAACAATATAGTATAACAAGTGTTTACATAGCATTTCTGTTCTATTATAAATAACCTAGGGATGATTTAAAGTACAAGGGAGGATATGCGTAGAATATATGCAAATGCTACGTCATTTTATATGAGAGACTTAAGCAGCCCAGGATTTGGGCATCTGTGGGGTGTCCTGGAACCAGCCCCACATGGATACGGAGGGATGACCATACCGCACAAGAGTAAACAAGCTGTCATTGCCGTGTGGATGTGGATGACTGTCCTCAACGTGGTGGTGAGTGCAGGAAGCCAGATGCAAAGGGATATATGCTGATGACTCCATTTGAGTAAACAGAAAAACAGGCATCGCTAATGTTTGCCTCCGAAGTCAGGACAGGGGTTACCCTTGGAGGTGGTGGTGACGTAAGGGAGTCTTTGTGGGGGAGGGTTCTGGAATGCTGGTTATGTTCTGTTTCTCCAACCATGTGCTGGTCACCCAAGTGTGTTCAGTTTTTGAAATTTGTCTAGCTATACACATTTATGCCAATGTCATTTGTGCACATTTTCTTATACGTTATGCTTTAATAAAAAGTTCACTTTTTAAAGAAAGAGAATACCCTCATGGAGGGCCTGTTTTCTTTTTCTACTTCCTGTTTCCCCCCATCTCAGCCCAGAGAGCTTCCCTGGAGACTAGGGGAGAAAGGAGCTGGGCCTGGAGTCCTGGCCAAAGATGAGAAAGAAACCAGCCCCCAAGGGCCCTTTTTGGGTATGGAGCCTTGTGCTGAGCTCTTACAGGCGTGCTCTCACGGCTGCCTCGGTTGTGTACACATACAGACGCCCCCACCGCTCCCCCACACACAGACACACCTCTAGGGGCAGCACGATGGTCATGAGAAATGAGGCTCAGTGAGGGGAGGTGACTCGCTCCAAGTTACACAACTAGTAAGTGGCAGGGACAGGATTAGCAGCCAGGTCTTGTTGGCTCCAGAACCTGGGCTCTTCACCCTTTTGCTCCTCTGTGATCCGGAGGGAGCAGAAGACACAAGTGATGCTAACTACGGCTCCTGGCCCTTCGCAACATACTTCCAACTCTGATTTTCAAAGAGGGGGGTTATCTGAGCAGTGCGCAGGCCCTAGCTCTGGCACTTTCCCAGGGCTTTCTACCTCTGCCTCACTCCGGCAGGGACAAAGCAATTTCTAGACATTTTATGAGACACAGAAGACATCTGGCCATGCCTTCTAGATGAGTTCCCCTCTCCTTCTAGATGAGTTCAAAGGCCTGTGTAGTAATCTGGGGATCAGACCTCAAACAGGGGTCCCTGGAACTGAGAAAAAGGGAGTTGAATTGAACATGGACAGCAAGGGAGAACATCCAAACAACTCACATTAAAAAGAGAGGTCAAGTGGAGCCCTTGGAGGACTGGGAGGAAAACCAGAAGGTGGATGTTGGCAATGACCTTCTTTGTTTTGTTCTTCTAAAGAGGTGAAGCAAACACTGACCTTCAGTCAACTCCCCAAACTTGCTTGCTGTGCCCTCTGGGCCTTTGCACAAGTGCTATTTCTGGTTTCTATCCTGTAGATGACAATAGCAGCCCCCTCAGGTAGAACAAACAGAAGTGTCTCCAAGTATTTTGAAATGTCTCTTGGGAGAGCAAAATTGTCCCCCACCCTCCAACTACAACTCTAACGAGGTGGATATGATGAGAGGACACAGCCGTGTAGGATGAACCTGGGTTTGAATTTCGGCCCCACCCAGCATAGCTACGTGACCTTGGGAAAGTTGCTAAACTTCCCTGAAGCTCAGTTCCCTCCTGAGTAAAATGGGGGTTGACACAGCACCCGTATCTCACAGGACCGTCACGCTGATGCAATGAGATGAGGCGTGAAACGTGCTTAGCACGGCATCTGGCTCGTAGCCAGCACCCAATAAATAGTAACTGAAACAATAATTGTTGTTAAGTGTTTTTATCAAGCAATACTATTACCTCATTGGTAATAAATATATTAAGCAATAACAATAGCCATTATCATTATTATTATTTAAAGCCTGCAAGCTGAGTCAGTTTTTCAGGTAATAATCTATGGTGGATGGCAGCCAAACCGAGGGGCTAGAGGCTGTTTCTGAAAAGGCATGAAATTTCCTCTTGTGGGACTGCATGGTCTCTTTGCAAAATCCCAGGTCCTGCATGGTGATGCTCCCCATGGATTTTTCTTAAAGTTGGATGCAGCATCTTTTCCCACTGCTGATACCTCCAACGCCATAGGGTCTGCTGTATCACATAGCCCCATTGACAGGGCTGTTTGCACCCTTAGGCAGCAAAACAAAAGTCTTTTGGAGTTTAGTGAACCACAGGTATCATGGGGTGTGGGTCGGGGAGGGGAAGGTGGCTAACCTCCGCTCCCCGCCCTGCAGTTTATCACAGCCTTCTTTCTAAGCACATCCATCGGCCACCTTCCCGCAGAGAAGTGTCCCATCCTGCCCTCTTCCAGCCTGATGGGAGCTGACAGAAGGCTACCCCGCCGCCTCACCCAGCCTTGCCATGACACACATCAGGGTAGAAGTTAACAGCACCGACACTGGGTTCCGTTAAGGGCTTGATTCCATTTTTGTGTTGGTACAGGCAACTCATCTAAGCTACTCTATTCCTCAGCTTCCTGGTCTGTAAGATGAAGACAATAATACTAATTCCATGAGACTTTTGAGGATTAAATGAAATGATGACTACAACATGGTATGAGGCATAACCTGCTTACTGTCATCACCCAGGTTGCAACCGCTGGTTTAGGGGCTATTTCCCTCATTTAACTGGCAACACCTTAGGGTGTGCTCCATACACCCCCCAGGATACTAAGTCCGCGTTCAGTGCCCATTTAGGGTATCTCTTGACTTTATACCCATTTAATAATCAGCCAGGTTTTTCCTTCCAGAAATGCAGGCTATTGGTGTTACATCTGAGAGAAACTGCTGCTAGCCTGCATAGAGCACCAGGTAGTGAGCAGGGTAGAGGCCTCACTGAGAGGTAGGGGAAGGCAGGCACTCTGACAAATTGCATTGACTTGCTGGGTCTCAGTTTCCCCGTTTGGAGAATGAAAAGAATAATAGATACTATTACACGATTGTTGCAAGGATTTTCAAAAACTATGCTTAACATGGTGTCAGTGGTATAGGAGGTGCTGAACAAACAGTAGCTGCTCTTATTATCATTTTAGGAATGACTGTTGAGGACTCTTCCGCCACGTGGGTACACACACAAGGTGCCATCTGTGAACCACGAGGTGGGCCCTCGCCAGCCATCCCTTCCAAGCTGCTGGCGCCAGGAGCCTCCAGAACGGTGAGCAATAGATTGCTGTTGTTTATAAGTTACAACTTTTTTTAAAAAAAAGAATTATGTTGAAGAAGTAACAGTGAACGTACTTAGGTGCCTGGTCAGCGCGGAGACGGCCGCGGCCGCGCTGGGCGGGGCCGCCGGGAGCCCCGCCCCCCAGCCCTGCGTCCCGTCGCCCCAGCAACGCCCTGCTAGCTCGCAGCCCAGTTGACAAGCGGCTGCTTGCACCGTCGCTCTTGGCCACACTCGGCATCTGCAAGGGCCGCTTCGTCGGCGTGATGGCCGAAGATGACACCGAGACGCCCGTCACCGACTTGCGGGTCCCGGAGGAGAACAAACTGTCCACTCTCCAGTTGTGCGGGCTGGTGGAAGAGCTCAGGTACCCGCCCGCCGGCTTCTGGGGACGGCCCCTCCTCGCTGTGTGGGCTGGGACCTTGGTCCAGCACGGAGACGACCCAAGTCCGCATTGAACACTGAGGAAAATGAGGTCCCCAAAGTAGGGAAGGAACTCTGCTCTTTACCCCTGTGTCTGCACCGCAGTTGAGCTGACAACCCGTTGATGGAACCATAACAGGGTGGAAGTGTGGGGCCCTGGGGTGGATGGAGGGAAGCCCAGAGGGTCATTGGAGAAGCCTGCTGCGGTGTCTAGTGCCACATTGTGTGCTTAGCAGTTCCTCTACCCTGTGGGCTACAGGTTGGACCGGGTGACCTCTAACGCTAACTCTATGATGAAATTAATGTGGCAACAGGACAGTAAAGAAGCTGTTGGAATGTTTTTAGTATCAGGCAACTAATGCCTGAACCAATGTGTAAGCATGGAGATGGACAGCAAAGAATGACTGGCCCAAAATTCTGTATTTTTAGCAGTCTGTTGTATCTACTATTATATACATAGCAAGTAACTTGGATATCAATATTCCATGATGTAATTAAGGTAATGGTACAATTTGTTGGTCTCACACAATATACTGGCTCTGGCAGCTGAATAGATGTTATTTTTATACGCCTGCAAATGGTTTAGGTCAGAAGTGAGGCATTATTACTAATAGCGACCAGTTTTTGAGTGTTTATGTGCCAAGTATTTTGCATATATGCTTATCACCACATACAATGGCCTAGTAACCCTGGGAGTCGGGCGAGGAAAAGACACAGAGGTTAAGTCACTTTTCTAAGGCCACACAGCTAGTCAGTGGTAGTGCTGGACCTCAGACTCAGGTGGGACTCGCAGCCCACAGTGAGCATGTGACATATACTGGAAAAGAAAGATGCTTTGATTAATTGGGCTGTCTGCTGAGTCTTTTCCACTAATCCTAAAATTCAGCCAAACAGCAATTAGCTCAATAACCTGTGAAAATATCAAAGCGGTTCTCTTTTATATATACATACACATACACATGTATATTATGCATATATGCAGTTATTATATTAGCATATATAACATTATAGTATCATGCATAAGTGTGTATATATAACATATATGAAAGGTCATATATAAAAGGTCATAATCTTGGCATATACAGGACAAGCTAAGTTTGTCATCTCTAGTTGTTTAAAAACCATCTGTTCAAAGCTTCCCCACCATTTATAATATACTTCCAGTGCATCCCTCATTCATTGCTTGCTGGAAATTAAAAAACCTGAGAAACATAAGCCAAAGAAAATATCTGGAGATTGTGGATGTGTGTAACTTCAAGAATGTAGTAATTCAGAAGGAATTTCATAAATGGGTTAGAAGATACTTGAAGATGAAACTCGTAGCTTCATCTGAGCCACAATTTTCCATATAACCCCAGGGCTCTGAATTCTGTGGCTCATTAGGCATATTAACAATATATCAAATACTTAAATAGCACTTACCACATCCTAGGCACTGTCCTGAAGGCTTTGCATTCCTTTTTGCAACCCTAACAGATAGGTATCATCATTCCCATTTTACAGATGAGGAAACTGAGGCACCAAAGAGGTTAAGGATCTCAGAAGGGCACGCATAGCTAGTAAGTGTTAATACTAGTTATTTGGTATTGAGCTCAGAGAGGGAGAACTTACTCAGGTACCGTCTGTCTTGCAGCTATGGAAACTTTGCTCTCAAAATTGAGACAGAAATGTTTGAGAAATATCACAATAAACTGGAATCCAGGGATCACCGACCTCTACAGATGTCAGAATTTAAAAAGTTGGGAGCAGAGTTTGCACAGGTACACAATGGCAATCTAAGAATTAGCTTATGTTGTTTATTCCTTTAGATGCAAGTGGTATTTGTGTTATCTGCCTTCGGTGTGCCCTCTTTGGCCACGTGGCATACGACTTTCTCCCTGTTCTTCTTTTGATTCTTCCATCCCCTTCCAGGTTTCTCTTTCAAGTGAGTGTGAAGGGAATCAGGTTCAATTAATAATGGACTGACTCTCCCAGAACATCTTACTTTACTTAAAATAATTCCCTTAGATCGGGGAACTCAAAGTTTACGGGGCTCAATCACATAAGGACGTGGAGAAGGCCGGATGGGGGCCCTGGAGAATTCCTCCCTCGTGTAAAAGGGTCCAGTGGCCTGAGGCTGCCAGACGGTTGATTTTTTCCAAAAGAAGCTGGAAATCTGGATTATTTTGGTGGAATATCCTGATTTTCAAATGTGGGTAATTAATTAATTAATTTTTAAATTTAAAACTGTGTGTAAGTCTATTTATTCTCTGAGAGCCAAACACTCTCGTCTCGAGGTCCACACATTCCCTAGGCCACCTACTTGTGACCTTCGGCTTAAATGCATAGGAAATCCAAATTTTTTGCCTTTTGATTTGCTTTTGCTGACCACTGTACCCCTAGGTACAGTTTCTCTTCTGTGTTGAGCTCAGGAAGCACTTCCCCTGACACTGACTTGAATGCTAGTCTATAGCAGGGCCACAGTCTCCATCCTTGAGGCACTTTTCCCCTATTCATTTTTAGTGCATTGTCAAGCAGGAACCTTTGAAGTATTTAGCTCAGGGCCTTAGGCTGACTTGTGAAATAAATGGCAGTTTAGGCCAATATCCAGAATCCTTTCACATTGGCTGTCATTCAAGGAATTTCTGGCAGGTGTGAATGGTCATCCAGATGCCCACCGTGGGCTGCTTTATTACCACTTCCTACGTGACAAGGGATTTGTTTTTCTTGAGGTATAGTTGCGGACCAGACGTAAATCCAAATCCCGCGTAGGTACGGACCGTGTGGCAAGCCTCACGGTTGACCAAAAATGCGAGCTGGTGCAGAAGGAGCTGGAAGACACGAAGGATGAAGTGAAGCACCTGAGGGCAAACGCCGAACGGGACCTGCAGTATCACGAGGTACACCTTTCTCTCTGTAGGCCATCCTACCTAGCGCCCCACTTCCGCCTCATCAAGAAGTATCAATGGTATGCTCATATAATTGTTGGTTCTTTGAAAAACAACACAAGTAGATTAAGACAAATTGAGGGGCTACCTTTAAAGAACTTACCACCTCCTTGAGGAGACAACAGATGTTAAACTTCTTTTGATGGAAAATTTCAAAAATATCCAAACGTAGAGAAGCTAGCACAATAAACCCTTATGTACCCAACACCCATATGCAGCGGTCATCAACATATGCCCACTCTTGTTTCCTCCATAATCCCACCAACTTTCCCCTTATCGCAGGTCAGGGGGCGGTCATGGAGTGAATCCTAGACCTATGGTTTATCTGTAAATATTTCAGTATATGTCTCTTAGATATGGATTCTTTAAAAAAAAATAATGATAATCATCAGAAATACCCTTAAAGTTTATAGCAATTTCTTAAGAATACAAAGGTTTGAGGTTCAAGTCAGTGAGTTGGTTGAAAAACCCCCAAGTCACCCTCCGTGTGCAGCACGTGTGACCACGGGCCGTGTCTCATTGGACCAATACGGTCAGTTTTCCTCCAGAGAAGAAATGTCACTATTAATGAGGTTGCCTGTGGGATGAAGTTGTTGGCTTGTATTTGAGCCATGTTGTATGGAAAACAGGTATTTCTGTCCCATTTCTAAAATTTCCTATTTCTAAACGTGGGCACACACAGAATCACATTCATCATCTCGAGAGAGACAGGTCAGTGGACTCATGCCTCCATCGATGGGACCACCTGGACTGCATAAACCTACCCCTCCCTCCTTCCCTTCCTTCCCCATGCCCTCCCACTACGTTCCTTCTCTCTCCTTCCAAACGTGCATTGTTGAACTCTAGCATGTTAAATGAGCTCAGGATGTGGTAGCATTGTCCTTACATGCTAGAATGTGTGATGTAACCATCACACTGTGGGCTAGAGTGGTCAGAGGAGACTTTATTGGGAAGGTGGGGCTGGATGTAGGACTCGGCATGGCCTTGAAAAATGATGGCATTGGTTTAAGGAACAGGAAAAGAAGTCCACCCCCTTGGTAAGGTGAATGAGCAAGGAGGTGAAGGTGGGCAGTGAAGTTCTTAACATTGAGAGGGCTGGGGTGATTAGAGAAGAGGGTGCTTTGGGGGCTGTATTAGGAAATCAGGTTGAGTAAGGTTGTGAGACCGTGAAAGCCAGAGAGAGGAGTTTGTCTTTGATGTCTTAGAAAGCAGGACCCCAGTGAGGATGACTGAGCAGGAGATCAGAGTGTTCAAAATAACATTTAAGGGGGACTGGTATTCTTGAACGTGAAGATGATGGGGAGGACAGAGGTGGGGCCAGAGGCCCACCACGGAAGGAAGTCACTTTTGCTTGTTGGCATCCCATGAGAAAGCCTGAATAGGGATAATTCGCTCTGCAGCTACAGATAACTTCTCATTTTATTCTTGTTTTTTTTTTTGTTTTGTTTTTTCTCTTTGGTATGTGGGTAGCTCCCTGACTGGGAATCGAACCCTGGCTGCAACACTGACAGCACCAACGCTGAAGCCTTAAGCCACTACACCATCAGGGAACTCCTCATTTTATTCTTGAAAATAATGTGTGTCTTAGTATTTTCTTATTTAAAGATAATCTGTTTGTTGTAGCACAATTTAAACCCATAGGAAAGCTAAAGGAAGCACATTTGAAAATGCCCACAGTCTTACTACCAAGAGATTATTACTGTGGACTCCTGGTTTATTTCTTAGAGGGTTTAGATCATTTTCTATGGATATGTGAATTTCCTTATAAAAGGTATCATATTATTTTGCGAGCTGTATATTCATTTAAAGTGTCTTTCCATGTCAACACATATATTCATTTATAACATCTTTTTTCAAATTACAGAAGTATGGAGTAAGAATGCTTCTTTGCCTTGCCACTAATCCATCTCCCCCAATGGGACTGTGGTTAATGTTTTGGTGAATAACCTTCCAGATTGTATCATATATCATATATTAATGTTATAATTTTTAATAGATAAATAGTATTTCAGATATGAACTTACAGTTTAAAAAGATACCTGAGGCCCTGTTTTCCTTTATTTGCCCTCTTATTATGAGTGTTATACTTTTTTTTAGCATTCATATAGTTCAATTTGTATCTTAATGATATCTGTCCAAGATTAAAAAGAAACTCTATGTGTCGGCGCACACAAAGGCCTGAGAACTTAGGTTTCCTTAGAGGGATGATAAAGCCTTCAGAGTTTTTGGAAAATCTCTCCTCTGTTTGTGTTGACTCCCCAAGGCTGTCATTGAGGAAGCTGATATTCGACAGACTGAAGTTCAGAGAGCAATGTACGAGTTTGAAAAAGATATCCTAAAAACTATATCCAAGAAGAAAGGAAGTGTTTTGGCCACTCAGAAGGTGATGAAGTACATTGAGGACATGAACCGCCGGAGGGTGAGTTAGCAGGAGGTTAGAGCTCAGCGAGGGAGAAGAGACTCATAGAAAGATGACAAAACACAATGCACGTGAGGCTCCGCTCCATCTGGTCCATCATAAATGCTGCTCACATATGCAGATTTTTTGGCATTTCCTAAAGTGTGTGTCTGTCTTAGGATGCAAGTTTACCAAGGCTAAATAAAGTCAATCAGGCAGGATGAATATTAATAGTATCTCAGATTGTTCTTGAGACAGGTGTGAGCCTATCTAGTCAGGTGACTGCGTGGGACAGGTACATCTCAAACGCTTTGAGATCCATTATTATAAGAATGAGCCATGAAATGCTCCTTCACTTGCAAAGACTTTATAGCATATCAAGATTGAATCCTGGAGATAGGTAGGTTTACTAAACCTGACGTGTTATAAGTAATAAAAACTCTGTAAACTACCAAAAGAATAAAAGACCAAAGAATCATAAAATCATTTTGTCAGGAAAGGCTCCCCTATCCCAATTATCTTGAATTTAAAAGTAATAGAAAATTTGCATGAAGCAGACCCAGCTTCCTCTGCATCTTGGTCATGAGTGAAATGCTACAGCACCGTCAGCTTGGGGAGATGTACAGAGACCTAAGTAAATGACTGACTGTTAGGGCTCAAGCTTTGGTTTGTAGCCACAGACTTACCAACTTTTCAAACCAACAGGGGAGAAGAAGAAGAGAAATGGTTTAAACTTTGCTTTTATTTTTTTAGGACAATTTAAAGGATAAATTACATCTGAAAAATATTTTTCTCAAAGTCCAGAGGAGAAAGATGCTTTTACAATTGAAGCAGGTATGTGGCTTTTTCTTTCTTTTTTTAAGGTTCCTGTCATGGGTAGAACAATGTCCACCCAAAGATGTGCGTGTCCTACTTCCTGGAATCTGACTATGTTAGTACCACACATGGCAAAAGGGTTTTGCAGATGTCATTAAGTCAAGGATCTTGAGATGGAGAGATGATCTTGGATTACCCAAGTGGGTCCAGTAGAATCACAAGGATCCGTAGAAGAGAGAGGCAGGAGAGTAAGAGTAAATGAAGATACGATAACAGAAGCAGCGATTAGAGCAATGTGCTTTCAGAGGGATCGTGAACAAAGGCAGGCCATGGTAAGAAAACAGATTCTCCTCTAGAGCCATCGGAAGGAAGGCAGCCCTGCCCACACCTGGGTTTTAGCCCAAAGATCCATTGGGGCTTCTCACCTTTATGAGCTGTAGGGTAACAGATGTGTGTTGTTTTAAGCCACTGAGTTTGTGGTAATTTGTTACAGCAGCAATAGGAAACTAATACAGTTACCGTGGTATCAAATCTGTAGACACAGTTGGCTTGAATTTGCAAGACCGTCATGACATACTTGTTGACCCTTTCTGGGGAATGTAGCATGGGTGGCATGATTACAGAGTGCTTTGGTGAGTCCTTGAACAGGTGACCCTAAAGGCTCTTCACTGAAGGCAGTATGGCAAACATGGCAGTAAGGGTCTTTAGAATGTGGTTAGGTGGCTCCCTCCTCTCCTAGCTCAATATTTTATTGATAACTTGAATATGGGCACCACCAGCATGCACATCAGCGGTGGCCACAGGAAATGACACAAAGTTGGGCGAGAGAATTAATATGTCCCGGGGCTATTGCTTGGTTGACTTCGGATCTCAAAAGACTCAAAGTGCTGGGACAGCTCTGACAACACAAAGTGACTGAGAACAAATGCAAAGTCCTCTACTTTGATCCCCAAAATATCTGCACAGGTACCAGATGGCTTAGGGTACCTGCTAAGGAATCAGTAACTAGAGTTCATGTAGGAGAGGGGGCTGGAGGGCTGGAGAGCAGTGGGGAGCAGAAAGCACAGGGGAGAACTTGGGACTAATGGGTCCAAGGGCACAGGGAGGGCCATGTCTACCATCTTCAAGTGCTTGGGCAGGTCCAAGAGGAGAGGACACACCACTTGTGAGGGCCCCGAGGGCGGAACTAGGGCAGGGTGGGGATGTCAGCAAAGGAGATTCAACTTCAGTGTAGGAAAGAATGTGACCCCAACAGAGCTGAGATGAGCTGCCTCCATGTAGTGAGTTCCTGGTCCTCTGGGCATCGCACAAGTTCGAGCATCCTGAAGAGGGAGTTTGAGTGTGAGATGGGGTGGGTGGGTATCGATGGATGACTGTTAACCTAAAAACTCTTTCAGGCTCACAGACTAGGTGGGAGAGGTGGTACTGAGAAAAGGCTGGGATGGTTGGAGGCTCAGTGGGAGAAAGCATTACCCTTCGCTGTCAAGACAGGCTGAGGGCATTTGAGCTAGAGGATGGGTCCTACTGGAGCTTCGGGAAATCGTTGTGGACAGAAGATGCCTCCTCGGAGGTGGTACAGTGTGAGCAGAGTGTGTGGGCAGGGAACAGGCCTGAGTTCAGCCTTTACCTGCCACAGGTGTGAGATGGCACAGACCTGGTGGGGCAGGGGCAGGGAGGGAACCCAATACTCTAGTCCATCTGCAGTGAATGACTGGAAATCCAGGGTTAGATTTCCAGGTTAAAAACCACTTTTAAATGGCCTTCTTCCTACTCTTCCTTCACAGCTCTGTTTAAGCACCACCCCCTGGGGGAAGCTTTCCCTGACCCAGCCTTCCATTCTCCCCTGGCCTGGCGGAGGGGCTTCCCCATGCCCTCCACCCCTGCACGTCCCACTAAGCAATACTGTGACCTGTCTGTGAACCCTTGTTGAGTCCGTGCTCCTTGAGGCCAGGGAGTAAATGTATTTGCTCAAATTGCTCTCCGCAGGGCCTAGTACCATGCCTGGCACCAGGCAGACACCCAAACCATGTTTGTTGACTACTGAATGATGGCTGACTTCCAGAATCTCACCCCGAGTTACAGCACGTGAGCCACACACACTCCCCAGTCGCCACCTCAATCATTTCTTTCTTTTTTCTGAGCTGTAGAAGGAAGAGGTAGGCGAGGCCCTCCATGATGTTGATTTTCAGCAACTGAAGATCGAGAATGCTCAGTTTTTAGAGACAATTGAAACAAGGAATCAAGAACTGATCCAGCTAAAGCTGTTGTCTGGAACCATCCTGCAAGTCCTCCAAGCATACAAAGTAAGGTGCACCCCGATGCCTAGGGTCTTCCCGCCCCCACCTTTCTGGCTGCACTGAGGTTCCTGTGCATGATTGCAGTTTCCCATGAGGGCTTAGGTGGACAAAGCCATGTGTCCTAAAATACTCCGAGTGTTCCCACAACCCTGGCGGCACAGTAGAACCACCCAGGAGCTTTTCCTTTTCTAAAAGATATAAGGACACCCTAGTCCCACCCTGACAAATTGAATTAGGCAGTGAGGACTATGCATCATTTTTTTTAAACTCCCCAGGTGATTTTTATGCATAGTAATTTTTAGCACAGAAGTTCCCAGGTTGTGGTATGCACACTCCTGGGGGTACGTGCTGGGCCATTCAGGGGTACATGAAAAATAATCAGTAATGGCGAAAAACAAGCACAATTTAAAAATGCAAAACATTACTTACGGAACAATAAATGTTAAGTTTGAATCATCGTTCATGGACACACTTCAAAATCAGATCACATTAATGAATGATGACTGGTGAGGGCGTGGCCACGAACCCTTCCCCCAAACTGCTCTTCTACCAATCATTGCACACAGTTTTAGAACTATCCGTTTGTGACGTTTCTAGAACTTCCCCAAACATATAAATACATCCCTAGCCAGACTGTTTGATCAGTGTAGTTATTAACTCAGTAAATGTAAGTGTGTTGTCTTTAATGGTGATTCTTTTCAAGTAGTTTTCTTATTTAATGTTTAAATACTTGATCATCATTATCATTATTTAACTATGTTACAAACATTATAAAATTCGATCTGTGGTTTGTACTTTTAGTGTAGTAATTTTTCTTTCCTAACTATTTTACATTAAGATAGGGACTGAACAAAAGTGTCAGCATTTAGAAAATACAGCTGTTGTAAAAACAAGGAGTACAATTTATAGAAATGAGTTTAAAAGAGGTACACAAGTGGGAAAAGGTTGAGAACCACTCATTTAGAGAACTAACCACATTTAGGGCCCTGTTTAATTTAGGCATACGATAAGCACTTTCTTGTTTAAAAACCCCTGAGCTGTAAGTCAGAAAACTACTAAATAATTTCTCATCCACACATAACCCTTTTTAGAGAAAATGAAGCACTGTTAATAATTAAGCAAGACTATAGGCATGAACATGGCCTGTCCCAGCAAAGCAGTCTGGCTGGCCACCCTGCTAGCAACCGTTGAATGCAGTGGTCAGCTAACTGTGGGCCAGTGTGTCTGCGAAGAATGATTTTTACAGAACATTTGCAACCAGTTTGATAGAGATCACTACCTTTGAAACCCAATTAAGCAAAATGGGCTCCCCTCCCCCCAGAAATTCCATTCTTTTCATTAGTAGACCTGTATGCCCAAATGTTGTACTTAATTGTTGGTTACATTTGAAATTCCATCAATAAAGCATTTGTGGAAATTTTTTTTCTCTTGTTAATATAAGTATCTACACAATATCCTCAATTTTGCTCCTTGGCCTGCAATACCTGAACTATTTACTAGCTGCCTGGCCTTTGGCCTGGTGCTCAGTGGGCAGCAGTGGCTACGGGCTTTGGTGGCTCACAGGTGGGCTTCATTTGGCCCACACAGTGTCATTTCATAAGGTGGGTTTGAATGCGTTTAGACTAGGTTAATGTTTGCCCAATATTTTCATTTTACAACTGAAGGGCCTGAAGCCCAAAGAGGCAGAGTAATTGCCAGATTCAAGCAACACGTGTGTGACAGAGCTGGGCCCCCTAGTCCCGTGCGTGTCCCACCTGACCCAGTCGTCTTCCCCTGGCATAAAGTGTGCAGACAATATCGTGCTGGCGTTCTGAAATTCGTTTGTCGTAAACACCCAACAGATCATCCTCTCTGAGCTTATCTCATCAGTAGTTAGCTTATCTGATTGCTGTTGTTTCGTGATGAAGTCAATCCCTGTGACTCCTGGGCCCTTGTTGGCCAGAGAGCTGGGCAGCACAGGTTACATCACATTGGAACTTGATCTCACCCTGCAAAACAATTAAATAACATGGGGCCTGTCTGATCTTGTGGAGGAAAGCCAGGGGTTTGGAGTGGAGCTACTGCTTTAAAAAATGAAACTGCCAGGCTGCAGGGCCTGCGCTCTTTAGGACAGGTCCAAACACACAGCACAGGTTGTTCGTGATGCCTGAGTAGCAGCGACACAGGCTGCAGTGGGTGGAATGGGAGCCATTCCGGCCTGAATCCCAGGGGCCATCATGCCTGTGGACCAGTTGCAAATAACAGTCAGCAGACAGTGGAGCTTAGGAGGAGACAGCCACAGGGGTCCGAAAATGGACACAGCAGGGGTTTGAGGGAGAAGCAAGATCACTTCCTCCCTGTCTCAGGTCTCCTGGGGAAAAGGAGGCAGAGCGCCTGTGTGTCGTAGAGTCAGGCCTTGCCTGGATTTGAATAGGGACTCCACCTGGGACCCTAAGAGTGATGATGCCTCACCTCTTGGAGATGGGTTTTTTGTGCCTCACCACTGGCATGGAGCTTGGGCTGGGCTGTGTCCCCAGCACCAAGGACAGTGCCTGGCCAAAGCAGGTACTCAGCCACCATTGTCCAATGAACAATCCGCCGGCGTTTAGGGGATGGGAGGGTGGCAGGAGGGACCACTTTCATATGAATATCTAACACCCAAGTGACCTTGTTAGAAACCTGCAGATTAACGTTCCTTTGTTATAATATGTAAGGAGCACCTGAGGCATGCCAGAACAGGGCTGAGGGCTGACCGTACAGCCACAAATGAGACAGGTGTGCCTCTTTGAGTTCTGCGTGAGTCTGCTCAGAACTCAGTCGAGGGGGCCCCTTCTCCCTCCACCTTTGTGCCCACAAGCCCTGCGTGGTGGAGTCTGGTATACTGTAAGCGTGTGACTACACCTGTGCTGTGTCACATTTTTAAATTTAGGGTTAATTATTGTGTTTGAGAGTGTTTAGGAAATATTGATTAACTGGATTTTTAAAACTTATTGGGGTAACATAAGTTAATAACATTATTTTTATATATTATTTATAATATATGTTTATATATTATAAATAATATTTATAATATTATTTTCAGGTGTATGACATAATTCAACATCTGCATACTCTATTGCGTTTCTAGTTTCCTTCTGTTACCGTTTGACGACGTGTCTCACTCCCACGTCATTCTTAACTGACTGTAAGTTAGTGGTACCTTCTGGTGGGCAGGATTCTAAGGTGTCCCCCAAGACTCCCTGCCTCCCAGGACTGTGGATTGGATGTGCTCTATTATTAGGTTCTGTTATATCATTAAACTATATGGCCCAGTTAATCTTAAAACAGGGAGATGATCTGGGTGGGCCTGACCTAATCACACGAACCCGAAAGCAGAGCATTTTCTCTGGAAGAGGAAGTCAGAGATTTGAAGTCGAAAGGACATTTGCTGGGTGAGGAGGGCTCCCTTGCGGGCTTGGAGATAGAGGGAGCCACGTGGAAGAGGCCTGGAGGTGGCCCCGAGTTGCTGGGGGCCACCTCCTGCTGACATCCAGAAAGAAAACGAGGACCTCAGTCTTACAACGACAAGGAAATGCCTTCTGCTGACAAGCCTTGCACTTGGAAGAGGACCCCAACCCAAAGGAGACCCACAGCTCTGGTCAACGTGTTGGCTCCGGCCCCTTGGGGCCCTCCCTGGGCAGAGAATCCCGCCACGCTGTGCCTGGACTTCTGGCCCAGAAAAACGGCGAGAGAAGAAATGCGTGTGGCCTTGAGACCCAGAATGTGTGCTGATATGTTACACAGAAGAGGAAGCCAACGTGCCGTTTCAGAAGTAGCCCCTCAAGTGAACCGACGTCCTGCTCAGACTCACAAATGGCTCCCATCGCATCTTCTCCAAGGCCCTGCCTTGCAGTTGCCCTCACGGTCCCCTTCTCTCCTGCCCTGTCGCTAAGTGGTGGGGTGAACGTCGTCCCTCTGCTCTCTTTCCTCCCTCGTGAGCTGCTAGTTTGCTGTGAAGTCCTGCGCTGCCGCCCCGTCCCCACAGCAGACCCTGGGCGGCCCCCAGCACCCGCCTGCTCTCCAGGCTCTTCCCTGAGCTCAGAACGTTCTTCCCGCCTCTCTTGCCTACACACACTTGACCTAACCTTTCAGCTCTCTTTCTAGCGTCCCTGCCCCAGCTCCCCAGGGAACCTTCAGAGCACTCCTGTCTTCGCATCCTTAGCGCTTGGCACAGTGGCAGCTTTACATGTCTTCGTACCCTTCTGTCTAGACCGTGAGCCACCTTCTTGGTGGCAGGGTCTGGTGCGTGGTGAGTGGGTTCTCAGAGTTCATTGAGCGAACCCCCTGAAGGCACTGGTTCCTGTCCCTTGGCCCACTTCTCAGCCAAGCAGAGCGTATCCTAACTCCAGGATGACTCTTCCTCACTGGGAGACAGAGGCCCAAAGGGGAACAATCTTGGAAGCAGGGCTCTGGGGATGGGGTCGAGGGGCAGGCTGCAGCAGGCTGCAGGGCAGCACCCGCAGGATTCCTTCCAGCCCCGCATCCCAGCCCCGACCCGTGTGGGACACAGCGGTGGAGGCCGGGGGCCGTGGCATTCCACTGTCTGGTTCCAATCCTGTCTTGTCTCGGTGACCCTGGCAGATTGCATCACCTCCCTAAGAGTCGGTTCCCTCCCGTGTTGGGGGGATGGCTGGAGCCCCTACCTCATGGGAGCGTTGTCCCTCTTTGTCAAGCGTGAGGTCGTGTCAGCAGCTGTTTGCCAAGAGCCCCCCATGTGTCAGGCACTGTGCTCAGCACTTCACCAGGATTATTTCCTTAGACCTCTCCAAAACCCTACGAGGGGACCAGACCAAGCTCAGGGAGGCTTTGGAACGTGCCCAAAGTTTCTCTTAGTAGATGGTGGGGCAGGATTCAGGTCCTGGTGTCTGGCCTCTCTGCAGGTGAGAGGTCCTCACCACCCCTGCCAAATTTCCCGAGGTCCTCACCACCCCTGCCACCTAGACACCAGGATCCTGGACCTCAGAGCAGCGGTGAGAAGGGTGGGCCCAAGTTCCTGCCGGTGCTGCTTTCCTCCTGCCTCATAAGGAGCCATGAGTCGTCTTACGGTTCTGTGTTGTTACTTTGCAGGCCAGGCTACATCGAGCGATGGAAATATTCATCAATCTGGACAAGGAGATCTTGCTGAGAAATGAGTTACTTGAAAGAATTGAAAGAGAAAACATTCAAGTAGAGGAGGTAGGAGAGGGTAAACATCCTCTTTCCTGTGTTTGTCTCCTTCTGTCTACAAGGGCTTGAGTCATCATCCACCAAGATCCCAGCCACCTTGAGATTTGTCTAGAAAAACCTAGACCACAAAAATCAAATGGCTCTGGGCCATCAGAGGAGAAAGCAGCACATGGAGACGCACAGTCCAGTAGTGTTGCGTTTCACTGCTGGATTCGGTTCTAGAGTCGTAAGATGGAAATCACATAGAGTCCAAATAACCCTCGAGACTTTCTTAAATGACCCATAAAGTAAAATATTTAGTGCTGTGCATACAACCTTACAAAACCATGTGTAACACATGTGATAGTGTAAATGATGAGAAAAAGCACACCCACCCAAATACAGTGCTCTACGTGAAGGGGAGAGAGAGCTCTTTAGACTTGTAACTGACTCGGCACAGTGGACGCTCGGGCGGCAGACCTGTGACCTCTGTCCTATGCCCACTCCAGGGCCTATGGTCACCACGTGAAAAGACGCGTGGCATCTTCTGTGCTCTGCCATCTGCACTGCGACTCAGCACTCTCATTACTTTGCTGAGCACGTAAAGGTGAATTTCCGCAAGTTAAATGCAATACCCAGGGTGTGACTCAAAGAGGACCTTTTTGGGAAGGTGGGGGGATGAAGAGCACTGGACTGGTGGTCAGAGGCAGCGTCTGGTTTGCTGTGGCCAATTTCTAGCCTTGCACAAGCCCTTGAATTACACAGGACTGTTTCCACACCTGTGAAATAGCCCTCACGACCCCGGTGGTGATCAGATGGGAACGTGTAGCAATGCTTTGTCACCCTCTAAAGCTGTTAGGACGATAATGAGTGTCCTTGTCTTGAATGGGCCTGAAGTGTCCCCAGCACTTCACGTATGTGTGGCCCCACACCTGCCTACCATGGCCAAAAAGCCACAGGATTATTACATCTGACTCAGTTTGTCACGGCCTCTGCCTCATATCCCTGATGGCTACCCAACAGGCTTTGCCAAAGAGCCGGTCTCGGGGCAGAGCGGCAGGTAGCAAAGTTAAAGCAGAAGTCTGTATACCTGCTCCATGCAGACTTTCTGTGCTACTTATTCGTTCAGGTCGGCATTAAATTACAAGCAAAACATGCACTCCATCTTTAAAAGCCTGGCATTCACTGCTGAGTATATATTCCAGTTCTCTTGTGAACTTTTTTAAACAGCTCTATGGGGATATAGACTTCACATACCATATAATTGAGCTGTTTAAGGTGTCCATTTTAGTGGTTTGGGGTATATTCATCCACAGGGTGTGTAACCATCAGCACAGTCATTTGAAAACATTTTCATCACCCCAAAAAGAACCCTGTGCCCTTGAGAAACCGTCCTGCACTCCCTCCTCCCCTTACTGTCACCCCCCAGCCCTAGGAGACCACTGATCTACTCTCCGCTGCTGTGAACTTGCCTGTTTGGGACATTCCACGTTTTTAAAAGCTATCATACTCTGTGTGGTCTTTTGTGACTAGCTTCTTTAATTTTAATACTATTTTTAAGATTCAGACGGTAGCATGGGTCGGTACTTCGTTCCTTTGGATGGTATTTCCTTGTGTGGCTGGACCACATTTTATTCGCCTTCGGTTGGTGGACCTTGGGACTGTCTCCACTTTTTGGTGATTAGGGCTAATGCTGCTATGAACATCCACGCGCAAGTTTTTGCGTGAGTGTAGCTTTGCTTCTCTCCTGAACACGTAGCTAAAAGTGGAATTGTGGGACACACACACACACACACACACACACACACACACTTACAGAAACTGTCAAACTGTTTTGCAGAGTGGTTGCACCACTTTACATTCCGCCAACACTGTGCAAGAGCTATTCAGAAAGTTCCCAGCCAGGCAACCATTCTTATTATATTGACAATGGCTGGATTTTTTCTGGACAGCCCTCGTATGTGTGTGGCTTCCAATTGCCATACGTCTTCCCCAACACTGATTTTTGTTTTGGGGGGTTTTTTAAATGGCTGTTCTAGTGGGTGTGAAGTGATATCTCATCGTGGTTTTGACTGGTGACATTGACCATCTTTTCATGTGCCTATTGGCCACTTGTCCACCTTTTTTGGAGAAATGTCTATTCAAGTCCTTTGCCCAGTTTTTAATTCAGTTATTTATCTATTGTCACAAAGTTTTAAGAATTCTCTATGCATTCTGGACTAAAATAAAATCCCTTATCAGATATATGATTTGCCAATATTTTCTCCCATTCTGTGGGTTTTCTTTTCATTTTCTTGATGGTACTGTGTGCAGCACAAAAGTTTTTCATTCTGATGAAGTCCAATTTATCTATTCTTTCTTTTACACTCGCGCTTTTGGTATCATAGCTCAGAAAACATCGCCTATCCCAGTATCGTTATAGGTCATGCGTTTAGATCTATGGTCCATTTTGTGTTGATTTTGTGAATGGTGTGAGGAAGGAGTCCAAAAGCTGTAAGAAGGAAGGAGATGAGGTATTTTTACAGAATTTGTCACATGAAACTTCCTATTAACGCTGTGTGGTCCTTTCTTATGATGGATTCCAGTTTCCCTGTGGTGCTATTTTGTCACTCAAATACAGCTTTGTTTCGGCCTGCTTCCTTTGTGCTGTTATTGTCAGATATATTACATTTTTATATGTTCCAGGTCCCAAATACAGTTATATCCATATTGCTTTATAACATTGTTTTTTAAATCAGTTAAGAGAAGAATATACAATTATACAGTCTTTTATGATCCCCTACATAATTACCTTTACTTGTGCTATTTTTCTTCATGAGGATTTGAGTTACCAAAAAAAACAAGACAGGAAAGTGAATTGAGATTGATTGAATCAAAATGTACTTAAATTCATAATTTTATCAAAAAAAAAAAAAAAAGAAAAAGCCAAACCTAGGTAATCAAAATAAGTAAAACATGTTATCACGTTTCTTAATAAGAGGAGGAAGGGAAACAGACTGTTTTAGGCCGAACCTCTGAATGAAAACATCACAGTTGCTAAAAAAAAAAATCAGAATTCTGTGATTCCCCTCAGTCCTTGGAAAACTTAAACATTAATTTTAGAACTACATTGAAACTGGGGGAGTGCTGGGGGCCAGGAAGTCCCAGGGGGCCAGCAGCACAGAGAGCTCGGGGATCCATCGCTCTTTCCCACCGCAGGACCGGGTCAAAGCCGAGGCTTTGAACTTGCAGCTCCGGAAGCAGCTGAGCGAGTTCCGCGTGCCGCCCGTGATGGCGTACGTCGGGGAGAAGAGCCTCCACGAGGCCCTGGAGAGCGCCATCAAGACGTGGGGACGCAAAGTCGAGATTGCGGAGGTGGGTCCCCGCGGAGCCCAGGACCCGCAGGCTTCTGTGCCCGTCGTGTTTTTGTTTACGATTTTGTTTTGCCGTCTAAGGACACAGGTATTGCACGTGTCATGTTTGTGAGAAATCTCAGCAGCTGCTTCAACTCTTATAGCAAAACGAAGGCTAACTTTAAAAGAAACGAACAAAACTTCTTCATTATTAGGGACAGGAGGGTCTTTTCAGGTTATCAGGAAGAGGCTGTCGTAATAGTGTATTTTTAGCTGCTTGTTTTCTTAATGAATTCTGGAAACTTCTTAATCCCTCCTCCCACCATGGATAATTGAGCGATTGCTACCTTATACATGAAGAAGTCATTTTGAAAAAAGAGAGGGAAGGAATTTTTAATATCAGTCAGAACCCGATTCCCTGCGTTTACATAGTTGCCATGGGGCTCTGTTTTTGACTAACCCCACAGCCTTTCACTTGCGGGGGGCGAGGGGCACAGAAGCCCCGGGGCCCCTCGTGAGCTGTGCACGCGAAACGGGAAGTGTGCAAGCAACGCGCTTGCGTCAGAAGGCGGCGGAAGCGCGGAGACCGCCCCAGGCCCGGTTGCAGACTGAGCGGACTTAAGGCATTAGAGGGGCATACAAACCCAGTCAGGTCACCTGGGAAGCATGGTGTCTGCCCTTCTAGACCCTGGCACCATTTCCTGTGGCCACTCGGTGGCAGGAAGCAAATTAGGATTCAAACCTGGGCCCGTCAGATCTGGAACTGAGAAGTAGCAGAGCATCATGGCAGGAACCTGTGGCTTCTCACTTCCCCAAACAGAAAGGTGGCCTGCACCCTGCAGTTTGCATGGAGGCAGTGCCCCCACACAGGGTCACCTGCACCGTTGCAGGGCTGGATGCGGGTTGCATTATGAATAATCATAATCGGTTTTTCCCCAATGACCTTTCGCCCCCTCCCCCTCTTTCCTTTCTTGCAGATGTCCTTAAAAGGTGACCGCAAGACTTGGAATAAAATGAGGAAAACCAATGAGCAGTCACTGGCAATTTGCCTCCCTGAGAAATAGCCAGAGGGAGTCCGTGGAGCAAAAAGTGATCCATTAAATTCACGAGCTTCTTTCTGGTCACGGGGTCCTCTCGCTGTTCCCTGTGCTGGCTGGAGGCCCGACTCCCCAGCCAGGCCGACCAGCACCTCCCAGGCCACGCGTGCCCATGGGGAGTGTTTTCACAGCCTGGCCCCTGGAACCATCAACACTGAAAGAACCACAGGGCACTCGAGTGGTTTGACACTTGCTCACCCACATTTAGTTCACAAGCACAAATGAAAGCGACCTTCCTGCAGGTGGGAGTGGGACCGAGGAGGGAAAGTCAGCCTCGTGTGGACCATGGGACTGTCCACGTGGCAGCCCAGGTGGGCAACTATCAAAAATAGACACCAAAACAGCACTGTGAATGGCAAGCACTAAGCATTCCGAGCTTGCTCTTCAGTTTGGAGGGTCAGCTCCTGGACTACCTACCATTGCAAAAGAAGCAAGCACAGGGAAAAACAAGATCATTCCTTGAGGCTGATGTGACCTGTCTTGACCTGAAATAGACACACCCTCCTCAAGGTCCCCATTGTAATAGTCATAGTACGTGGATTGTTCGGCCACCTCAGGAGACCTGGTGGACCCCCTCAGACTCTCTGTAGAGCTATTTGTGGGCCATGAAGGTGTGGTGGCCCCTCTTTGCTCCTGGAAGTATGGTTTGGACCATGCAACCTGGTGCAGCTCAGGAGGCTGTTCCTGTGTCACGGTGGCATCTGACGAGTAGCTGGAGAAAGGCAGCAAGTCCACCCTGTGGGAGAAGGAAGACAGGGGAAGGCTGGTCCTCCTCGTCTTGGACGCGATCCAGTCGCTGTAGTCTTCCACCTTGATGTACAGAAACAGGCCCGGGCACTTCTCACCACCTGGGGACACGATTCCTTTCAGCACCCACAGATTCAGCTTCTGTAGCTGGCACATCATTGGGTTTCCTGGGTCCCCCTGTGACAAAGGGCAGAAGGCTTCAGTTCTAAAAAAAAAAAAAAAAAGCAAAACTTTTCTTTTTTTATATGCTTGTGCAATTTCACTGTTTGTTCTAGAAATGTTTTCCACTGGTTCTCTCTGGAAATGGGGTAGACGATAGGGTACTACTTCCAACCTGGGCAGCCACCACCACAAATTCCAACAAGACGGAGTTACCTTTCATTGCACACATTATTTGTAGACGTCCGCAGCGTGCCCGTAGTTCCCGGTCTTGGTTCATTTTCCTGCCCCTTTCCAGTACTTTGACCAGTTCCTCTCCTCCTTTTGGTTCCCCGTTCCTCAAATATTGATAGTTCTTTGCTTTCTGGTCTGGAATGCTCACACTTTTCCTTCTGGTTTGCTTCCATCCTGTGTGTAAGCTGCTCCCTCTCCCCCACCGTCCTGCTAGGGTCAGAGTCCTACTTCCCAGGGAGCCTTCGCTAGACTAAGGTCACACGAGGGCACCTGCTCCCCAGCCCCTGCCCAGGCTCCCAGCATGCCCTGCTCCCAGGGGAGCAGTCCTCCGGGACTCAGGAACTCTGCCACACAGACCTTACCGCACTTCAGGTAAGTGGGCAGAAGCACCCTTGGCTAGTCGGAGGGGCCTGGCAAGCTCCCCAGTTCTCTGGAGCTAAAGTGGGAAGGCGGTTCATTCCGGTAACAGGCGGGCGTCTGTCTAGCACGGCGCCTGGCATACTGCACGCACTCAGTGAAGAGGTGGCAACTAGGAACTTGGTGTCTAGGTAAGGCCATCATTTTCATGTGCAAAGCTGAGAAATATGGGGACAGCAACAAGACAACTAGCAGGTATAACTTACCTGCCCTGATCCCAGGCCCCCTCTGAAAGGAATACCTGCCCCCATACCCTCCTGTCCCGTGGGCCACCGTGGGCCAAGAGGAGGCGTGCCATCCGAAGGCGGGCCGACCACTCCTAGCCCGGGTGCCCTTCCCCGCTGGGAGAGGGGGGCACATCCACGTTGCTCTCGCCGATTGGACGGAGGCAGGCAGGGAGGGGCACCACAGCTGACAATGGAAAACAACTTGGGCAGCCGCAACGACGCCCATTCCCGTCCTCTTTTTCAGAGGACGCCACGCTAGGACAGACGTGCAGGCAAACGGGAGAAGAAAGGGGTGCGTGCGAGCCAGGGAGGTGTGCCCCGCAAGGCCGCCGTAATTCCCTGGCTGTCCCATGCTGGCCACATGAGAATGACATTCTAGACTTTGTGCTTCTCCTTCGACAGAAGGAAGTGCTTTTGTCTCTAGAACTCTTGATTTTTTTCAGTTTTTCACAGTCTACTGTTTTCACCGCAGTGCTGCCAAGCAGCAGAGGGACGAGGCTTCATCCCGGAGCCTGGGCGGGCTATCCCAGGACTGGTGAGCGGGCGCCTCTCTGCACTCCATTATGTCTGCCCGGGGCAGAGAGGCTCTGTGCCCCCAGATGGCGTGGTCGCCCCTCCTTTCACCAGTCCCATTTCCAGTTTGTTTTAACTGTGTTTCTTATAGTTTCAGGAAGAAAAAGAATGTAATTGAGGACAAACTGCTGAATGATTGTGTGGCCAACACCCCCAGCTATTGCGTGGTTTTGGAAGTTGCTATTCCGCCCTGGGGGTAGAATACGCTGCCTTTTCTCTTCCCCACAACCTGCAGGGATGCGACTTCTGAAGCACAAGTAGCTAAGACAGAGCGCCAGGTGCTCCTCGGGAGCAGCCCTCCCTCATCTTCCAGGGTGTACAGTCCTCAGCTTGGAGGGGTTCTTTCATTGCATCTTCCTCAAAAAAAAGTTGTGGGCAAAAGGAGAGTGAGTTCAGAGTGATTCTGCTTTTGTTGGGTTTCCAGGAACCTATTAGGCAGATACTGAACCTGGGTGTTTATTCTGCATGTGAGAAGTATGGCTTTGAGGACATCTGGATTCTAGAACACACTTCCAAGAGAAGGAAGGACCCTAGGTAGACAGACGAATCACCATTTCTTTGTCTAAGACAGTTTGCAAGCACAATTCTGTTTAAAGGACTGTCTACAAGTGTGCTACATACGGTTAAAAATGAATCTGAACTTTGCAGGGGTTTAAAGAGGTGAGCATTTTGAGTATCAACAGCTTACCATGTTCCACTGAATTTAAGATACTCTTACAACATTAACATCTTTGAAATGAGATGTATCTTATTATCAGTTGATATCAGAGTTTTACTGGTGCCATTTTTTGCCTCTTGGTATTAGATGGACAGAATGGCAGATGGCAGGATTTTGTTAAATAACTATTTCTTCTACTGTATTTTAACACACTATCTAATTTAAGAAGTTGTTATAGTTCTTCCCCCTGGCAGGGAGTCCAGTACAGAGAAGGCACTCAATAAACCTCAAACCAACTTTGGAAAGGTTTAAACATATTGCTTAATGAAAGGCAGTCCTTTATGCTTCCACATGAATTGTCCTCACAGATGTATCCCTCCCTTCTCTTAGAAACTTTCCCTAGATCCTCTAGAAAAAAATAATCCTCATGAGGTAATACAAGAGGACAGTTACTTAGAGTAGAAGAAGCGATCAGTATCTTAAAAAGACAATTCTAGAGTAGAAGAGAGAAACTCTACCTGGAAATCTGGTCGACCTGGGTTCTTGTCTTTAACATTTATTAATCGTGTGATCTTGGAAAGCCACACTTTCTCCAAGTATGAATACGAAGGGGCCAAGAGAGGTATTTGTGAATTCTGTACATTTTCTGAGGCAGTAGGACAGCCACATCTGTATAGCCCTCATCTGGGTGGAGAGCAGAGCTTCTCACAGGGGCAAAACACCTCACAACAACCAATAACTAATGAGCAATAGTGTCAGAATCTAGGTTGCACAGAAGCTAAATACAATGACTACACACTGTAGACATGCTCAGAGTATACTTGGATATCTGCATGCATGGTTTGGACTCACTCTCAAACTTTTAGCTAGTGAGGAAACACTTGAGACTTAGCCATGCTTCATTATGTTACACTGAAAATGGTGACTGGTTAGCCCATTCAGAGTTTTTATTGAGCAGTTGCTATCTGCCAAGTGCTGTCCACCCTGGAGATAGCCATGAATCTCAAGTGACAGTCCCCACCCTCATGGAGTTCACCATCCCTTGAAGTGACCACTGCTTACTCTCAGCATTTGAGCTGCTATGTCATCGTGTTCTTACCAAGCAGACGGCATCCGTTTCCTCCTCTATGTGATTGCCACATCCTGTTTTCTGGAACTTGTGTAAGGGACACAGATCGATGTCTTTCACGGATATTTTCCTCAGGATACTCATTGTCATGTGATTTCCTGTCTGGACCATGCAACAGAGAGCCCAAGAATTACTAACAAGAAGATACCCCTAAGTCAACTCAACTACAACTCACACGTCCAAACAGGAGTGAGTAGAAAATGCTCTAATAAAGCCCTTTTCCTCATAGAAATCAGAACCCGTGTCTGCGATTTTACTGAAAACTACCTTTGTTTTCAACTTGAATGTGAAAATGGACAGAGAACATATTCAGTTTTTTCTCCACATCTATAGAGAATACATTTCCTTGTTTATTTGCCAAGAATAAAAGAAAACAAGGATGGCTTAGACAAGAAGACAGTGGCTCTAGTTCAGGGAATAATGTCTCCTGGCTTCTCCAAAACTTTGCATTAATTTCAGGCTGTCCACTGCTTATGTACAATTTTGGGGTAAGACTAAAAGACAAAGGACCAAATATAAGAATAGCCACAGAAAGGGCAAGCACTGCGATTCTTGTCTGATCAGATGAGGATTCCAGCCCAACTCTAGAACCTCAAGCCACCTGAATTGCTAAAATAAACCCTAGAATGGTTCATCCAAGTCACCCCCATTGCTAGCACACACACAGCCTCCTCTAGGAGAAGGAAGGCATTAACTGCAGACGTGGGATTCCATCCTGCCACCCAGCAGTTCTGCAAGGCTGGTAGCATATGCTGCTTTCTGCTAAGGAAGCAGATGGGCCGGACCAGGTTGCTGAACTGCATCGCTGTGTCTGTCTTCAGGAGGGCTATGTTATTGGTCATGGTTTCATTGTCAAAGTCTTCATGGATGATGATGGTATTGACTGGGTACTCTTGGTGAGCGATCACTCTGGCATCCATCTTAGCTATACCAACTATGGCGACAGTGTCCTTCCTGCAGAGTGAACAAGGGAATGTTGAGAAGTCAAGGAGGCCCTAGGGGAGCTTCAGACGTCCCTGTTTTCATATTGACTGTTTTTTCAGCCTGAAACACTCCTCCAACTCATCTTCCTTGAGCTAAGTTTTATTCATCCTTTGGACCCAGTGCCAGGAAATCTTTTCTGAACCTCTAAGCATGTTCCCCACCGCCACCCTTTGAAAGCCCATAGAATCTTGGAGATTCTTCTATCCTAACATCACTTCTCCCGCCATCTAAAGATGATTCGTTATGTTGTGGATGGTTATTTTTTTCCTCTATGCAGAGTTTTGTTTTTGTTTTTGTTTTTTACATAGTTGTAGTGATACCAAAGAAGTAATCTTGACTTTTAATTTTAGTACTTCACATTTTTATACAAGCCTCTTTCCATATTGTGTACTCTGTAATTACATTTCAGAGAAATTCTGATTTTATTATTAATAATAATGGAGTTCTGCTGGGTGTTTTCCTTTCTCTTCTTGAAATCACCAAAGGAACTACAAGAATGAGAAACAAATACAAACACTATAAAACTAAGAGACACCAGAGAATCTACACCTCAGAATCAGAAATTGACAAAAAGCAATGAAGGGCAGGGGGTGTGCAGGGAGTTATAGATGATAACTACTGCTCCAGAGTCATGAAAGCTGGTCAAACGTGCTTCTCTACAGATAAGTAGAAAGAAAAGAAATAAACCATCACCAAAAGGAAGGCCGAATTGGAAGCTGTGTAAAGAGTAGAGACCACAAAACATGCAATAAGGAGCACAGAAGGTCAGATTAAGAGAAGTGACCAGAATGAAATGAACATCAACAAAAATTTTAAAAGGCTAGAGAGGGAAATGACAAATATGGCAGTCAATGGAGGTCAACAGACCAAAAAGAAGGCAACTGAAATCATGAAACAGAAAAAATATGTCAAGATATCATCTAAGAAAGTTTTCTGAACGAACAAATAAACAAATAACCCATGGACACAATCAATAGTTTAATGTTTATTTTGGGATGAGTGGGTTAGGGAGGGGAAAAAGGGGAGGGGGTGGGAGAGGAGGGAGGGGGAGTTAAATATATGGTGATGGAAAGAGAAGTCACATTAGGTGGTGAACTGATTATACATCAAGTTGACAATGCACTGTAGAATTGTATACCTGAAACCTATGTAATCCTTGCTAACAGATGTCACCCCAATACGTCTAACAAAAAAATAAATTAAAAAAAAAAAAGAAAGTTTTCTGGAAATAAGACTTGAGTCTACAGTTTGGAAGGGAACTCCATATCCAGGGGAAAAATAACACCGAATGATCAACACTGAGACATATCCTTGTCGGCTCCCAGTAGGAAACAGATGGCATGCTCAAATAAGGTCAGTTGAAGAAAGGGTAATAAAAGGACTCTCTGTCTCAGGGGATTAAGGACCCTGACCTCACTCGCCCTGCTCCAATCTCTTGCCAGTGCTCCCCTGGGCCACGCCCAGCTGGAACCCAGAAGGCAAGAGCGCCCATAGGTATAACCCACACAGGTCAGCCTCCTGGGATGCAGAGGATGGAAAAGAGTAGAGAGGGTATCTGGAGGGGCAAATGGGAGAGAGCCAGCACAGCTAGTGAAGTTACTGGACTTCAGTGGCAAAGAAGGAATCCTTGGACATTCAGACAAAAAAAAGATTGTCATCTTAACTTGGGCCATCTAATTTATTGTCTAACCCAGGGGACTTGTAAAGTGAAAGGGGAAGCTAACAGCAGGATACTAGGATACTAGGTGTAAACTGGGCCTCTCTCAGGCATACGAGCACTAGGATGTGCAGTCACCAGCTATGGGAGGAGAAAAATCAGACTGCCTTCAGACTTCTCCACAGAAAGATTTAATACCAGAAGCCAGGAGGTAACGCCTATTACGTTCTCAAAAAAGAGCCATTATGCATGAATTCTACACTTAAGTGGTTTTCAAGTTTAAGGGCAGCATAGCATTTCTGCATACGCATAAACCAAGGGAGATAGGGTTCTTGGGGGCCCTTTAAGAAACTGCTTCAAGACAAATTTAGCCAATACTAGTAGTGTTAAATGGAGAAAAGCCAGCAAAAAGGCTGTCAGTAAGTGTGGAATTATAATATTGGACTAAACTAAAATAAAAACTTTTAAAATTTTAGATTACAGTAAAAATGTAAACTAGCAATAATCAAATGGTTTAACTAAAGCTGAAAAAAAGTCTCAGAGGTGGGTGTACTCGTATACCAATTTTTTCATATTTTATAGGAGTCTAAATGTTTGATTTATTTACGGCTAACACATGAAGTAACAAGGGTGTGTGACTATGTATAAGAACTGAAGTAAATATTAAAGCACATATCTAACGTTTTTAACATTGAGTGGTGTGGGCAGAGGAGGGAAGAAGTCAAAGGAGAATTGTGGTGTTGGCCACAGTAGAGTCTACAAAGGACTGTCCAGGAAGAAATGGGGGGCTCACGTGTCTTCCATGAAATTACAATTCTAAGGTGAACCCCAGAGCAGAAATTCAAACTCCAAATTTGTCAGAAGAGGCATACAAAGCAAAACAAGGCCACATAATGAAAAGCAAAACAAGATGCAATAAAATCAGAAAACATAACCTCAAGTAAAAACAAGAAGCAGGAGTTTCACTCTGAATGTCAGAGCAGAAGAGCGTGAAGTGAGACAGAAAAGCCCTTAACGATGAGAACGAATTGAGTCTACAGTGAAGACCTCACAAGTCGTAAACATCTGCGGCAAGTGACACAATGTCCGCAGAGTAAAAACTCCAGGAAGCTGAAGGAGTAAGAGTCAGAAGCTTGTTCATGACAGGGGGTTTTAATTCACCTCTGTGAGCCCAGGACAGATAAAAAAGACTCCCTCCTGCAATTTTGCATACTAAAATTAACCTGTGAAAATATTCACATGGACGACATATAGTAGAAAACAAAACAAAACACCTTACCACCTGGATATTTAAAAACGCTGTCTTTAGTGAAACCCTGAGTCAAAGAGAAAATCGAAACAGAAAGAGCAGACTAAACAGAAAATAGCAATAATGGAAACCCTACATAGAAAGCAGAACCTCCCTGGAGGGCTAGTTGGCGATCACTATGAAAATTTAACTCAGTCTTTCCTAAAGTCCTAGGTTATTCGTGCTACAATATACTTCCATGTGCAGCATTTTTGGATCCTGATAAAAGATTGAAAACAAGCAAATTTTCATCATTAGAGAACTGTAATTATAGTACATCTGTCATGGGATACAGTGCAGCTGGTGACAAACAATGTGGTTGCTCTGCCATGTATCAATAAGAAAAGATCTCCCAAAATTAACAGTAGAGTGAAAAAAAAGCTAAGAGTAGAATACTGAGCATCATGTGCTACTGGTTATAGTGGGAGGTCTTATATATTGAATTGTGTCCCCCTCGGATTCATAGGTGAAGCCCTAACCCCAAATTTATTTGCTAGTAGGGACTTCAAGGAAGTTATTAAGATTAAATAAGGTCATAAGGGTGGGGCCCTACTCCAATAGGACTGGTGTCCCTGTAAGAAAAGGAACACATACCAGGAGTGTACACACACACAGGAAAGGCCATGTCCTCACGGCGAGGAGGTGGCAGCCTGCAAGCCAAGGAGAGTGTCCTCAGGAGAAACCAACCCTGCCAACACCTTGAGCTCAGACTCCAGCCTCCAGACTGTGAGAAATAAATTTCTGTTGTCTGAGCCACCCTGCCCGTGGTCTTTGTTATGGCAGCCCCAGCAGGTTAATATGGGGGGTGGGGGATGTGGGGATTCTCCTCTGTCAATAGATGTAAGAGGACAGAGAGACCTATATGTGTGTACAGATATCCATAAATTGGTGACAAAATATGGCTCAAGGGGACCATCATGGGAGTTCCCTGATGGTGTAGTGGCTTGGGGCTTTGGCACTGGTGCTGTCAGTGCTGCGGCCTGGGTTCGATTCCCAGTCAGGGAGCTACCCACATACCAAAAAGCAAAAAAGAAAACAAACAAACAAACAAACAAACCCCCCCCAAAAAAAGGGGGGACCATCATGCAAAGCGAAATAAGCCAGACAGAAAAAACCAAGAACCATGTGATTTCACTCATCTGTGGAACACAAAGCTGAAAGCAACAAAGAAACAAAAACTCACGGACACAATAGCTCAGTGGTTAGTGGTTATCTGAGGGTTTGGGGGAGGGGAGAGAAGGGACAGAGTCAAATACGTGATGGAAAGAGAACCGACTCTGGGTGATGAACACACAACACACAGACGATGTAGAATTGTAACCTGGGACCTATGTAATTTTTACTCACCAAGGTCACCCCAATAAATTGAACAATAAAAAAAAAAAAGAAAAATATGACTCAAGGGAAGGACAAGAGCAACTGCGGGGCAGGTGAGGGCAGGATTTTTCCTGCATATCCTTCGGTTCCTCGTGAACATTAAAGTGTGATCATATATTTTCGGTGAAATATATGTATTTTCAACTTAAAAATACACGAGTGGCTGGACACTTTCTGAACAACCCTCTATATCATATGTTAAAAAATTCAGCAGCTGCACAATATTCCATCCAGGGCTTATACTACCATTTGTTTAGCTAATTACAGTGATTATACCCTCCCCCCATCCCCTGCATGTAACGTATATTATAGTTACATAATATATAGTGTATAAGCAATATTTGTTTATATATTATGTAATATACTGTACATTTATATACCATTTATATACTATGTACCACATATGGATATACTGTATATTAAAGTATATGTACTATTCATATGTAGCATTTTAAGTTTATGCTATGTAATGTCTAGTATATACTGCATATAAAAGTATATTAAATACTATGTATATACCATATAATTTATAGTACATATTATAAAAAGGGTAATATACTGTATTTATCCATGATAATTGGACATTATGTTTCCAGTGTTTTGTGTGTAATTAACCCGACTCGGAACAACGGTGCATAAAATTTTTCCAGTGATTGAAACGATTTCCTTCATGTTGATTCCCAAAAGTGAAATCATTGGGTCAAAAAGTAAGCTATTTTACAAAAAGTTAATTCCTTTAGTAACAGTTGCACATTTTCTTTTCTGGTTTAAATGAATGCACTGTAAAGAATTCGGGGAACACCACAAAGTTAAAACAGAAAGCAAGTGCGTGCATCCTGAGCAACCAGAGACTCGCGCTGTCACAGCACTTGCGTGCTTCCTTCGAGGCTTTTCTGTGTAAGTGCATACTTGCATGTGTCACGGTCCCCTTGGTAAGGCCCGAGGTCGGTGTTCTACGATAAAGGCTCCTATCAATTCCCTTAACAAGATAAGCCAGAGGGACTTCTAGTAGCAGGAGTCGGCGCCTCTGCGCTCACAGTACAAGGGGAAGGAGCAGCCCTCCTGCAGGGGTTGGAGGAGCGACCATCTCACTGTGCCCTGGAAGTCAGCGACTGCTCCACCTTTGGCACCTGGCGACCTCAGGACTCTGAGACTCAGGGCGGAGCAAGCGCTGAGCCAGTAAGAAGCCCGGGTCGTCCTGTCACCAGCTGGGGGGCAGGCCTCCCCAGCTGAGCAGGAAACAGAGCCTCCCCCCCCACCCCCGCCCTGCCCCAGGCAGGGGTACTGGCCTGTTCTGAAAGGCGGATGCGATGCTGAGGATCCAGAACTCACTGAGGATGCTGCCGAAAGCCAGGTGGGCGTAGCGGGAGTCCTGCAGCGACACCACCCACGGGAACTCCCTGTCGCTCACCAAACCCTCCTCGGAAGTTTCCACAACGCTGGGTTTCTGGATGCCACACACTGCAGAGGGGGAGTGCAGGGGGCTCACTGTGGGGGCACAGAGTTGTGGCCTGTGGCTACCGCCACCACCAGACCTCAGGACCCCCACTCTGTCTGGCTCTCTGTC
The DNA here is from genome assembly GCA_004026885.1 of Lyroderma lyra. Classification (NCBI taxonomy): domain Eukaryota; kingdom Metazoa; phylum Chordata; class Mammalia; order Chiroptera; family Megadermatidae; genus Lyroderma; species Lyroderma lyra. Next base: position 40,867 of record PVJL010003581.1, on the reverse strand, counting down.
TTAGTCTCCACTCACTCTGCCACCCCAGTTTCTTTTCCTAGTGAGTCGCCTTCCCCACAAAAGACACTTGGGGGCATCTTGGAATCTGACCCAGAGATGAAATGTTTGCCCTGGGCCACTTGCCTGAGGCTTTGTAAGGGGGAGGAGAGGCCCTTCCTGTGTTTGGTGGGCACCCCTCGGTCTCCATGGGGCTGCAAGGAGATGGAGTAGGTGAGGAAGGCAGGGAATTATGCCCTAACATGTGCATGAGGCGGGGCAGGGGTCTCTCTCACGTCTCCCACCTGACGGCAGGAAGGCGGGGCAGAGCCAGCTGTCTCTTTCTGGCTGGATCTTAGTCCTGGACAACCTGGAGGTCAGGGAGGGGACTGCCACTTTTGCCGACTGAGGCCTTGGCAGCCTCCGAGACCCCTCGCTGCTCCCTGGCCAAGCCCCGCAATTGGGGGTCCGTTTAGCAGTACACCCTCATATGCTCCTTTGGTTTAATGACACAAAGGCTTCCTGGGAACAACACTGAAGGAGAAACACAGGCGGGGCCGGGTTCCCACCTGGACAGCCCCACCTGTGAGTGGGCGGGGGCAGGCCTCGCGCTGAGCCGCCCTGGGCGGGAGGTGGGGGGGACCTCCCCGCAGCCTGGGGCTTTCTTTTCCTAACGGCGCTCGCTCGAGGGTCAGCCCTGACACGGGGCTGCAGAAGCCACAGCTCCCCAGGCCCAGGCCCCGTGCTCCTCTTCTTTGCCTTCTTCCCCCCACCAGCACCTGCCGCCAGAGCAAAGCACTGTGGGTCATCTTCGCTGAGTCCCTGTCTAGACATGAAGGAGCGTGGACTTGTCCGGGGTGGTTCCTCCCACGACGTCCCAGGACGGCTAAGCCCTGAGGAGGACGGCGGTGCACTCACTGGCAGAAGCGTGGGAGGCGTAGAGCAGCACCAAGAGCATCCCTGTCATCTCTGCCGTCCCCAGGGCCAGCCACAGCGGACACAGTGGGCAGCTGGGAAGACAGGGCAGCCACCACGTAGGCTTCCCCTCCTCCCCAGAGGCCCAGCCTCTTTCCCCCCCACCGACGGAGCGTCCAAGGCCTGAGAGACACACCTGTCACATCCCTGTCACCTGGGTCTGGGCACTGAAGGGGCAGGGACCCACTGCCCAGCTCTGACGTCCTGGTAGGACTCGTAAGGAGGACAGGAGGCAGCCCCTGGCTGTGTCCTCTCTCCTCAATCCAGCCGGTGTCCCAGGGCTTTCCGGAGAGCTGTGTTTTGACTCGTGGAACTCAGCCCTTGCCCGAACCCTGTGGCCATGAAATGCTGCTGAAAGCCAAGGCCGGGGCAGGGGCTTGGCACGAGCCCGGCTGCTCTGCCCCTGCCACCAGACTCTGCTGGCTTGAATAGTGCCGGTTTCCTTAAGCGAGGGGCCGCTCGCCCCGGTACCAGTCACAGCCCCGGCAGTTTGCTCGGTCCATTCGCACCGTAACCCCGTGAGGTAGACACTACTGGTACCCCCACTTTACAGACTCAGAAACCAACGCTCAGCGCCACCGGGAAGCCTGCCCGGCGGCGGGGGCTGGCACCCAGGCCGGGTCTGCCTGCATCCCGGAGCCCGCGCACGCCCAGCATCCGCCGGACGCCAGGGCCACCCTTGCCTCTCTCGTCGCCGGGCTGGTTCTCAGAGTCTTCTGTGAACTGCTCCTGCTCAAGGGGAAGTGAGCTCGCTCAGACCTGACACAGCGGAGCCCAGCAGAGGGATTCCTTCCACCACCTTGGGAAGAATGTTCCATTGTGTCATCACGGTCACCATGGTGTCACCAAGCAAACGTCTGGACTTGGGGACTTAGGGGGAGCCGGGATGAAAAGCCTGCCTGTTCCCCTAACTTGGCAGGGCTATGCTGGACGCCTGGCTGTCCCCGGCTCTGGCCAGCAGGCGTCCCTTTCGCTGGATCGCTAAGTCCCGCCCAGGCCTGGCCGTGGTCTGTCTACCTCCTCTGCCCGCGCCCCGCGTCTCCGTGCGTTTGTCAGGCTGGATGGAGGGCCAGGCGGGTCTGGTGTCTCCGAGCCCTGTCGGCCTGCCCACGCTCCCAGTGGGGTTCCCCGGAGACCCGGCTCTGGTGTCTTTAGCGGCTCCAAACCACGCTACCTGGCGGGCTCCGGGCCCAGGGGGATCTGCGCTCCGGCCACTGCGAGCAGCTTCGGTTCCAGCCCCAACGCCAGGCCCTGAGAAGAGTGTTGACAACGTGGTGGTGAGATGAAACTCCATGGAAGCAGAGCGCCTGCAGGCAGCTGGCGCCTTAGAAACACGTGGCGGACTTGGACATGAATGGCTGATGGAGGGAAGGGTGTCTGGATGGAGAGGGAAGCCTGACTCAGAAAGCAGGCACCACCCCCTTCCCCTCGAGGTCCCCTTGCGCCCTGAGTGCCTCGTTACCCTCGTGTCCTTTCGCACCGAGCCGGGCGTGGCTTCTGCTGGCCGAACAGAATGGGAACGATGGTGGGCCGTGGGCCACAGAGTTGATTCTCCAACATGTCCCGCACTGCATGTCACCAAGGGCTTCCACATACGTGTCCTCATTCACGATTCACAGTCGCCCTGCCAGGCGGAAAGAATGACCTGAGCTTTCCAGGTGGAAACGTGGGGGCCCGGAGTGGGCACGTAAAGGCTTCCATAAAGCCCGACACCTAGAGCGTGCCAGGGGCAGGACTCCAACCCGGATCCTTGCCCCTCCGGGGCAGTGGACCCTCTACGTCTGCGCTTCCCGGCCTGGACCTCGTGCTGCCTTTACAGGGCGGAAGCAGAAATAGCGAGGCAGGGATGCTGCTCTCTAGGAGTCGGGCTGCAGAGGTTGGCACCCCGTGTCCAGGTTCCCCGTTAAATGCCTGCGTGAGAAGAAGCCACGTGCCCCCTCCAGAGGCACTGTCTCCTTGCAGAAATGGTCTGGCACCACCCACGAGAATCCTGATGGGGCCCGGCAGACCCCGTGAACCGTGGGCCTTAAATTCTCAGCCTCTCTGGGCCACGGGATGCGGACCATCAACTTTAGGTAAAAATTTTAAAGATTCATCATCATCTTAAGTAATTCTCTAACTCTTTAAGGTTAATAATAAGAAGATAAATAACAGTTTAATATCTTTGCGAGGGAATTCATTTGCAACCTTACACCAAGGGCTCCACCTCCAGGACTGTGACGACATGAAACGTACGTAGCTTCCCAACCTGTCACTTTCGATGTTCACTCTTTATTTTCATTAAAGTTAGAAAATCCGAACTCTCAAAGCTCATCGGAGATCACAGCATGTTATAGAAGCTCTGTCAGAGAGTTCGGGATGTTCACGTTGGATGTGGACTCGAAAGTCATGGAGCGATTCTTTTTCGCTGAGGACTAATCTCAGATGCTCATGGGCCTGCCATCATGCCCCAAACCTGGGGAGGTGAGAATTTCGGGGAAGTTAGAGGGGTGGATTTCTAATCCACTTGACTGCTTTTCCCTCTGAAAAATAGTTCTTCATGGCCTGTTGCAGGTCTGGGAAGTGGTTTTTAAATACTCCAATAAGAGCTTCAGGACATTTCAAAATCCCTTCTCTTGTGAAATTAACAGAACAAAAAATAATCCAGCACTTCTTCGTTCATGTTCACACATTTCCTCAGCATTGCCTCCCACTCATCACTGCTTTGTTGACTCATTCGTATCTGCGAGCCGAAATATAGCGTGGTTACTGCTCACCTGCGAGGTATGACTTTGAGACTGATACAACGCCCCACCGTCTTTGCAACAGGAATTTTGTCAGTAGTTCATGCTGTCTTCTCATTTCTCATTAACATCGACGCTCACTGAAAGCTCTCCAAGCCGTGGAGTGGTGCCTACCTACGATGAGGAGCATAACTTTCAATCAGGTTTTTGCCATTTATATATATTTCCTTCTTAGAAAAAAAAAAAATCCCTTTTCTAAGGATCCCCTTGCAAATGGCACTGGTGGCTTCGAGGTCTGCTTTTCCTAATAGAGGTGGCCATGCTCAAGGCTCCCTGTGCCTCTAAAAACAAACTGGGCATGGACAGGACTCTTCAGTCAGCACACAGAAGCGGGCACAAGGTGACACCTGGGCCTCCCAGCTATAGTTGAGAGAGAAAAGTAAGGTATAAAACATGCTGTTAAGAGTATGAGCTCATTTCTGGTCTTGGTTTCTTTAAGCACATTAGAAAAAAAAAGATAGCTATGGAAATGTCTGACAGGCCATGCCCACACCCCTGAGAGACAGGCTGAGGATGTGGGGTGGGGTGGGGGGAGGAGATAGGATCTTTGGCTTTATTGTGTGCTTTCTCTTGAATAAACACGGGTACTTTCAGACAGTAAGGAGCATTTACTGAATGCAGGCGGCAGTCCTTCCGGCCCTGCCATGGAACTCAAAGAGCAGAGAGTAATATTTTAAAACCTTCTATTGGGGGTTCCCTGGGGGTGTAGTGGCTAAGCTTCAGTGCTCTCAACACCGTGGTCTGGGTTCAATTCCCAGCCAGGGAACCACCCTCCCCCTCCCCCCAAAAAACCCCTAAAACTTTCTATTATAATTAATGATTAATGAAAATTATTGTGCTTCAAAAAATGCATCATATCCTTACCATTTGTCAGCCAAAAAGCTTACTGAGTAAGAGAAGGATTCACGTATCCACCACCATACTCGATGTTTGAACATTTTCGTTACCATTAAAAGAAACCCATGCTCGTGGACAGGTCACTCCCCAAGTCTCCCCAGCAGCCCCCCGCCAGCCGCTGGCAACAACAACTCTGATTTCTGTCTCCCTGGATTTATCCATTCTGGGCGTCTCACGTAAATGGAATCATACAATATGTGGGGAAAGGAGAACTAGAGGGTGACTGCTTAAATGGATTCAGGGGTGATAAAAACGTTCCAGAACTAGATGGTTCCAACTAGCTAGAACCAGATGGTTGCAAGACAGTGTGCTCTACTGAACACCACTGAACTGTACACTTTAAAACGGTCAAAACGGTCAATTTTATGTTATTTGTACATTACCATAATAATTTTAAAAATCCAAACCAAGGGAAACCAGTATTTACGAAGTCATTGGCCAGGGTCTTAACTAATTTAAAAATTAGTCGTGAATATTTAAGTGAATATTTGTCACATTCTGTTCAGAGGTTTCTTAATAGAATCTGACAAACAATACCAGTGAAAGATCACCCCAAACAACAAATATTTAAGCTTATTTAATGAAAGCAGGGTGTTTAGGCATGTTGTTTCTTTAACAACAGCAAGGTATAACAATTTTACCAAAACAAACATATGGAGTTAAGAACGCTTTAGCTGTAAATACAAAACGTGCTGTCGTTGCATTACTTTTTGGGGGGGAGCGGGGTGTAGTTCCCTGGCTGGGAACCCAGGCCCGGCGTTGAGAGCATCGAAGCCTAGCCGCTGCCCCACCAGGGAGCCCCCCAGTCATTGCATGTCAATAGACTGCTACCTGAGTGAATATGCAAGGCTTGGTGTGCGGGGTCAGCGGCTGGCCTCACCTTGCTCTTTCTCTGTATTTACAGACAGCAAGAAAGACAATCCTCCAGCTTTCTCAAGTCCCTAATGTTTTCTCCATCCACAGAACAAGCCATTGCTTCAGAAGCTGCTGCCCACTGTCCCCTCTTACCCCTTGGAACTGCTGGTTCAGCCAGTGGCCAGGAGTTAAGGGGGGATTCATCTCCCCCTACCGAGGCTGTCTGACCAGGAAGGTGTGACACTCAGCTAACACGGTCGTGCTAAACGTCCTTCTGTTTGCATGTGAGGGAACATTATGGTCCGTTGCTGAGGGGTTTGGGACTCTCAGAAATAATATTATTCAAGAATACTGCAACCAAACACTCATACAGTGGTTTGTGATGGTGGCTGCACATGAGAATCACCTGGGGGCTTTGAAATCCCTCTGTGCCCTGTCCCCACCCCCCCAGACCAGTTGAATCAGAGGGTGGAGTGGGACGCAGGCCTCAGCTGCCCGACGGTGCCAGTGTGCAGAGGAAGCTGGCTGTCATGGCACGAGAAGCTGGACAATTAAGAACCCGAAGCACTGGTTACAAAGGACCACACAACTGGGATAAACCCAGATCTGTTTGGCTTCAAACTGCGTGCTGTAGATTATAAAATCCTCTTGAAAAATATACATCAGAAAGGAATGACCCTCTGATCTGCACAGATGCCGCACCCACGCGGAGTGTAAGAAGAATCTGAAAAGGATATTCTCTGAGTGTGCTTTAAAAATACAATATGATGTAAGCTCACAGCTAGACGGCGCAGCCTTGGCGGTGAGGGACCTTGTAAACATCTGTGTTCACAGTGACACTTGGCCTTGTACTGGGCATAAGCAGTTCTGGGTGAAAACTGGCCACCAAGGATGCCCCACGTCCTTCTAATGAGGGGTTTAGTTGTTCCTGTGGTTCCCAACGTGTTTGGTGGGAGAAGTTATGGGTTCGATTGATCTTTAAACTTACTAGCTCCTAAATCAGTAAGATGACAGTAAGTCAGTAAGATGACATCTTTCTAGAGCTTCTGTTTCCCAAGGCGAGTTTATAGAACATCATGCATTTTGGACAACACGAGCGGTTCCGGGGGGCTTAGAAGCTCCGGGGAGAGTTGTAACAGAAATGGGAACATTCTTCCCCCAAGCGGGTAAGTATGGAGCTCCCACTCATTTCCCGAGGTGACCACACACACATTAGCGCCCATCCATTGTCCAAGGAAGTCCGGCCAGTGAATTTGTAGATTCCCTTCCCCAAGCCGCCCCCGCCACGCTGGCGCTTACGCGCGGTGACCGTTCCGGCCGGTAAGTGGCGATCTTGCCTGCAAGATTCCGCTTCACGGTTTCTGGAAGGGGCAGCCAGCCGGGGGCCGGTGGGGCAAACTCACGGCCAAAGGTTTGTCAGGGAGGGTCTCCGGCGGAGCAGCGGCCACGTGCAAACAGGAGCGCGCAGGAGCAGCGCGCCCGCCCTGGTCTCCAGGCACAGTTTTTGGAAAGCACTGCATCCCAGCTTTGGTGCTCATGGATGTCAGGTGACTTTTTCATCTGCCTCATTTCAGCAACCCGGACTTTTCTTTTAAATGAACCCTCAACGCAGAGGCTGAGCACGCTGACTGACCCTGTAGGCAAGTGTCTCTCAGCGGCTGTCACCCTCACTGGTGACAGCATTACAACATGAATTCTGCATCACTGAAATCTGGGGTTCCAGCTGCCCTTCATTTTCCCTTGCAGTGTGGTAGGGGTGGCCCGTGAGCCCAGGAGACCTGTAAGGGACCTCTGGAGCTCCTGTCTTTGTACTGAAGATCAAAGGTAAGATTCTATTTGAAAAAAATTCTCTGTTGCTGTCCAAACAAACAAAACCCCCCAAAAGCCACTATTTCACCAAGGCCCAGGGGTGTCAAGTGGCACAGAGAGGCAGTCGGGGATTACACTTCAAGTCTCTCGACTCCAGAATTAAATGGCGTTGGCCAGAGACAAGCCCTTCGGAGAAATGGTGTGTAATTCTCCATGTGGTCTTGGAATAGATTCTCAAATGTCAGTGCGTGTCAGCTTGGATCGTAAATGAAAGCTAACCAAGTCCAAGCTTCAGAAATCCAGAATCGGAATTCTTTTTTAAAGCATGACCCACACACGACCCTTCCAGATTTGCACAAGTTACACGTCTTCCAAACTCTCAGTGTGGGACGCTGACAGTCCCCAGCACGCAGTGCGGTGAGCTTTGCGAGGCCCGTGCCTGGGCTGTGCCTGTACAACATCCGCGGAGTTAGGAAACGGCAAGAGAAACCTCGCGGATCAGGCCTCTCTCCGGGGGCGGGGGGTGGGGGGACGCTGTCCCCCCCTAGCTGGCAGGGTGGGGCCACACGCCACTGTTTGGGGTGTCTTTTCTCCTCTCTCTGCCTTCCCCAAACATGGGTTGAGCTCCGTGCTGTTGCCTCAGTGGCTCTCGTCTTGTTCTAGGCCTACCAAGTGGTAAATTCTGGAGTTGAAACAAACAGAAGTCAGGCAGTCCATCTTCCCTTTACAGGATCGGGGGTCTGCGGCGTGCCTGGACCCCTGGGCGAGAGGCAGCCGGTCCGCTGTGTCCCGAGTGACTTAAGGCCGGTCCAGGGGCTGCGCACATTGGAAATGCCCTTGGAACTTCGACAACCACGTCCCCAGAGAGTTCTCCTTGGGCTGCTGACAAAACTTAGTTCCTATGCTGTGAAAAGCAAAGGAATGGTGAGTTTTCATATTTTTTTGAAAATATTCATTGGAACAAAATTTGCAAATTAAAATAATGGTTAGATTTTTTCATGACCATCATCTGTATAATAAAAGAGCTTAAAAATACTTCTTTACATATACTCGTATGTATATACACATACATATACATGAGGGCTGTCCAGAAACCATCCAGCCATGTAATATGAAAAATAGAGGAATTGATGACTGGAGTTTTTCTGGACAACCTTTGTGCATACGCAAGGGAAGTCTGGAAAGTATCCAGCAACAAACCATTCGTGTTGTATTGACAATGGCTGGGGTTTTTTCCAGACAGCCTGTGTGTGTGTGTGTGGGTGTGAGAGAGAGAGAGAGAGAGAGAGAGAGAGAGAGAGAGGGAGAGAGAGATACGGAAAGTGTCTTATTCATTTTTGTAAATTCTGTAATCCCCTTGACTCACAGTTGATGTTTAGTCAGTATTTGTTGTTTGACTGAATAAATAAAGATGGCTCCAAATTGAAGCCTGGATTCATAAATTCAAAGCAATGTGTAGATTTGTTATACATCTCATTTTTAGGCCTTTTTTTCCTAGACCAGGCCTCCTAGAACTTTTATTCTTCTCTCTTATTCTCTGTAACCCTCACTAGAAGTTTAATCTCATATAGCCTCTTCCTGTTACTCTGATAGTGTCCTCCGATGCACAGAAGTTTTTAATTTTGACACATTGGTCCAATGTATCTATTTTTCTTTTGTTGCCCTTGCTTTTGGTGTTCTATCCAAGAACAACCTAACCATTTGACATTGCAATGCAGTCCCCCAAAGTGGTCTCCAAATCTAAAATATTAGAAATTCTACATTATCTTCAAGCTAGAAATGTCACTCTCTCATTTAAAAAATTACGGGTGAATTGCATGGGTAAGTGTGGTTTTGATGAGGAATTGTGTTGCCACTATTGAGAATATTTGAATGTTATCTTTGTGATGTGCCCTGATGAGCCATAAGACAGCCTGAGCCGGCCAGTTACAAGGTTTTCATGGAAAATGTAAAAGCACGTGGCCTAACTTCATCAATTAGAAGCCTTGGCCAACCGGATCGACGCAACATGTGTTCCTTATTGAGTGAATCTCTGTCCTCAGAATGCCTGGTGAGGAGCACAAGGGTGCAGACATGGTCCTACAGGAACAATTAATGAAGAAAAAAATGTCCTTCTCAGAAAAGATTGTTACTCTCAGAATCTTAATAGGCCAAACAATATTATAAATGCATCTGAAAGGCGTATACATGACAGCTATGTAGAATAAAATTTGTATCTAAGAAAGTAAAGGACGATGAAGTAAACATGTAACTCTCGTCAGAGGAGAGAGAGGGGAGGAGGTTGGTATGTGTTGATGGCAACTTTGTGTTTCTCCTGGTATCAGAACTATCAAAAGCTTCAAGTAAGAGTTCCAGAACATCCTGCTTAACACCGAGAGTACTTTTGTCACTCAAGTATTCATGTCCACGCTATATGAATTAAAGAACTTTCTCTTGCATTTTCCCCACATTTGAAAGCAGCACTTTTCTGGTGAGCTCACATGATAACGTCAAGCTCACATGATAATGTCAAGCTCACATGAACATGAGAACTTAAAATATAGACACATTCTCAAGTCACCAACATCTGTGTGTCAAAAATACACTTTTTTGTTATATTGCGGTGGGGATTCTCCAACTTTTAAAAGTCATGAGACTTTATATTAAAATGTAAGCTGACCTTTTTCAAGCACTAGTTTTACTGATAGAAGAGAGATTGTAATGCAATTTGTGTGAGTTGTACCTAGGAATTCATATGAATGGCGAGTTCAGAGAAAATCATAACATCAATAACATTTCCAAGTTGGTATTTACTATGGTGCAGATGGAGGTTAAAATAAAATTTTCCTATCTTTTCGAGGCTCCAATCTATTCAAGTCCTAGCAAAACAAGTGTAATATATTTTCCACCTATAGATGGCACTATTTCTGTCTGGAGCATCTTTATTGAAGGAAGTTGTTAGACACAATCTTACTGCAAAATATTTTAGAACTTCTTTAGTTTGCAAAGTTGTAAGTATACACAGAGTATAGAGAGTAGTATCATTGATCACCATGTTCCCACTACCCACTTCAACAGTTAGGTGACCGGTTTTGTCTCAATAGCCCATGAGCCCCTTCACCTGGATTATTTTGAAGAAAATCTCACACAATGCAAAGTTAACAATAAAAAAATAAAGTTATGATACCACCTGTAAAACACATCCAGAAAATCCTAATAGCACATGGAATATAAATAAGAGGACAAATAAGAAACAAAAGGCAACCTTCTTTTTACAAAGATGAAAAGCATCGAATGCCATGTCCTATTAAAGCATGGTGTGCTAAAACTATCAAATCACGTATACTAACAATGATTATATTATACAGGTAGAGTGTATGCAGGTAAAACAAAAGGTGATACTTTGAAGAAAAGAAGTTTTGAATTTGTTTTAAAAGCAAATTTTTGCTTTATATGACGAAGTTACAGAAATGACAAAATACTAAGTGATAGAATACAAGACATGCACACCCTTATGTGGGGTTAAAAAAATGAGAAGAGCAACTTAGAAGTTTCTGCAGAGTGAATAATTAGATATACTAAGAGGCTCTTAGTAAGAAAGGGGAATGGAAAATTACCGACTTGTTAGAACAAAGCAGTAACAGCTGCTGGCTCTAAAATTAGGAACAGAGACAAGAAATTTTCAGAGCACCGCCAAACAAATCACAAAGGCTGAGTCCACCCAGCACTTTTCAGAAAGACTTATAACCCTAAAAGAATACAAGGTAAACAGTCACTGCCAGGGTGACCACTTGGTGGCTGCTCACTTCCCAAAACCTTGATGCTCACTAAGTCCAGAACCATTTCTCTACCGAGGCCTGACCTTCAGTGACAGCTCAGATGAAAACCAAGGGTGGAGAGTACACATCTCCTTAGAGACTTTTGTGTTTTCTACGATTTACTGAGACTTTTATGATTTCACAGACAATCTAAGAGTCCAACATATATTACTGTCAACTTCATCATACTCTTTGAGGTCTTCTAGCCTAGACTATGAAATAAAACGATTCTCTAAAGCACTTTAGTTGCATCATGCGGACCACGGACACTTCTAGGCGTCTGGACGGTAGATTCTTTCACCCACCTAAAGTAGAAACTTAGCCAATGCTACTAAAAGAAAATTATTATTTTTGATTGCTTGGGTGAATTTTATTGGTTTTCTTTCATAAAACTTTTTTAAATTAACAATAATTCCAGGAGTTCCCTGGTGGTGTAGTGGCTTAAGTCTTCGTTGCTGGCACTATCAGCATTGCAGCCTAGGTTCGATTCCCAGCCAGGGAGCTATCCACATGCAAAAAAAAAAAAAAAAAATCCACATAATGATGTGTAAACAGAGCAGCTCAGGATAAATAGAAAGCAATTTTAGGAGCCCAAGACCTGGTTTCTAGTCAGGCCAGTGGCCCAGAGTGAGTGGGGACATCACATAAGCCACGTGGGGCTTCAGTTTCTTCTCCCAACAAGAAGGGGCAGCCAGCCTTGCCTTTAACTAAGTCATGGAAACATTGCTGGAGATGGCTAAGTAAACTATCATAAATACACTTTGAATATTTTAACATGCTAGAACGTTAGCTGGCCAGAGGGTTTCTTTTGCTTTGTTGCATTCTTGGTTATATACTTGTTTACAGTAGTGGTCATCACTAGCTATTTCGATGGGCCGCATCGACTTCTCCCTCTGCTGATTTGCCCCTCGAGTCACCCCTCCCTACTCTCTGTCCTGAGCTTGGGTGCACTTGACCCCATGCTCCCCACCAGGGGAAGGCATGTGCCCCAGCGAGGGACCCTGTGGCTTTGGATGGGGTTCTAGCAGAGGGATGAGAGGCCTTCTCTTTTCTTGCTGGACTTGAACCTGGAAAGATGGGGGTTGCAGTTGTGGCCACATGGCTGCCATTTGAAGCCTGAGATGGAAGCAAACACCCAGACGAGAACAGACGAAGAGACAGAGGCCTGAGCGTGTCACTTTAAGGTCCCAAATCCAGCTCCTCCCCTTAGCATGTCGCTTTAAGGTCCCAAATCCAGCTCCTCCCCTCCCCCAACCCAGGACTGCTCAGTTATGTCGGTAAATTCCCAGTTTGTTTAAGCCAGCCCTAAGTGATAGATAACTCAGTAACTTGGTATAAGACACCTAGAAGCATCATATGACGAAGTTCACTACATCACAAAGTACTTAACTTAAACTCGGGGGTTCATGTAGTCACTGACTAGCCCATATATTTCTGGGGCTAGTCTCGAATACGTCTAAATGAGAACTCTTAAAAAATGTTTGAAGTGCCTAGTTTTACTTCCTCTTACTCAAGAAATCAGGAAAATGCCATTATTTGGAATTTTGACAATTTCTATCACAGAATGTTGGCTGCCCAGTGTAGAGGATGATCTGGGTTCTATGCATTTCAGATGAATTGCTATATGGTGGTACTATTAATAATATAAAAACATTTGCTGCAGAGAAATAAATTTGTGCGTTACATCCATTCCAGACCACTTGCAAGCCAGGAATTTGAAAGTGATCTTGCATAATAACCAAGAGAAAGAGTCCTGACCATCAACTTCTCCAGAAAGCTGTAATACTAGTACAGTTTATGCTTTCCACTGTAAAATGCCAAAAATGTAAAGTACAATGTAGGAAGAGGTTATAAAACATCATGTAAGGTCAAGCATTGGAATCACTAAGCCGGGGAAACTGTTATTTTTGTTGGTAGCAGACTGAAGCCACTAGAGTCACACTACGTCTCTTTTCAGGGAAAGGAGGCACTTTTTCATTCCACTATGTTTGCTGTGATTTCCTGGTTAGAAAATTGTGGTTAGTGTGGCGCCCTGTGTAGATCAGGGTTTCTCAGTTCTAATACCATGAACATGTTGTGGAGATTGTCCCACGTGTTGGGGAGATTGTCCCGCGTGCTGGGGACATTGTCTCTCGTGTTGGGGACATTGTCCCTCGTGTTGGGGAGATTGTCCCGCGTGTTGGGGAGATTGTCCCGCGTCTTGGGGAGATTGTCCCTCGTGTTGGGGACATTGTCCCTCGTGTTGGGGACATTGTCCCGCGTGTTGGGGAGATTGTCCCGCGTGTTGGGGAGATTGTCCCGCGTGTTGGGGACATTGTCCCGCATGTTAGGGACATTGTCCCTCGTCTTGGGGAGATTGTCCCGCGTCTTGGGGACATTGTCCCGCGTGTTGGGGACATTGTCCCGCATCTTAGGGACATTGTCCCGTGTGTTGGGGACATTGTCCCTCGTGTTGGGGACATTGTCCCGCGTCTTGGGGACATTGTCCCGCGTCTTGGGGACATTGTCCCATGTGTTGTGGAGATTGTCCCACGTGTTGGGGAGATTTTCCCGTGTGTTGGAGACATTGTCCTCCGTGTTGGGGAGATTGTCCTGTGTGTTAGGGACATTGTCCCGTGTGTTGTGGAGATTGTCTTGCGTGTTGGGGATGTTGTCCTGCTTGTTGTGGAGACTGTTCCGCGTGTTGGGGAGATTGTCCCGCATGTTGGGGAGATTGTCCCGTGCGTTGTGGGATGTTTAGCAGCATTGCCATCCCATACTCACCAGATAACAGGGATACCTGTCCCCCAGTTGGGACAACCAAAAATATCTCCAGACATTGCCAGATGTCCCTTGGGGGGGGGCAAACTGCCCTTGGTGAAGACCACTGGTATACAGTTTCAGCCACTGAAACAGAACTGTCACCAAATTGAAACTGAGCTGGTTATATACCCAGAAGACTTGGATGCCATCTGGTCCAGTCATTATGAAGATTAACGAAGAAGCCGTCTACCGATCTACTGTGGCTTATGTGGGAAATTCCAAAAAGAAAATATGGGCTGATAATCCCACAGTGGTCCAATATCCAGACTATAATATATTTGAGTTCAGTAAGCAATTTTAATGCAGTAGAGTTCCTTTTCTTTAACTCATTGTTTTAGTGTAAAGGACAACTACAAAACTACAGGGATTACAGATTCTACTTCTATGAGGGACCTGGTAGTCAAATTCATAGAGACAAAAAATAGAGGGTGGTTGTCAGGGGCCGAGGGAGTGGGAAACAGGAATTGGTGTTTAATAGGCACAGAGTTTCTGTTTTACAAGATGAAAGGAGTTCTGGAGACTGGTTACACAACAATGTGAATGTACTTAACACTAGTGAACTGTATGCACTTGAGATTGTTAGGATGGTAAATTCAATGTTCTGTGTATCTTGCCACACAGACACACAAATTACTGAGCTCACTTTATCTGTAGTGGAGGGGGAGTGAACATTCCTGACACATTTACAAGAGCTGACAATTAAGTTTGCAAACTCGTGCTAGAAAAAGTGCTCCATACCTCACTGCTGACTATCACTACGGTCACCTTCAAAGTCCTCCCCTTGGGAAGCTGTGCACCAACGTCAGTGCCTAGTCCACCTTCAAAGCAATTTTGGAACTCTTTTTCTGAAATGTCAATCAAAGCTATCATTGTATTGCCTTAATGTCCTGAATGTCATCAAAATGTCTTCCTTTCCAAGATTTCCTTTATCTTCATGTAAAGAAAAAAATCTTTGAGGACCAGATCAGGTGAGCAGGGAGGGTGTTCCAATACAGTTATTTGTGTACTGGCTACAAACTCCCTCACAGACAATGCCGTGTGAGCTGGTGCATTGTCGTGATGCAAGAGCCATGAGTTGGTGAAAACTTTGGGTCATTTTCGTCTAACATTTTCATGCAGCCTTTTCAGCATTTAGAAATAGTAAACTGGGTTGACAGTTGGTACAAATTCAGAATGAACAATTCTGATACCAAAAATGATTAGCAGGGAGTTCCCTGGTGGTGTACTGGCTAAGGTTTCGGTGCTGTCATTGCTGTGGCCTGGGTTCAATTCCCAGCCAGGGAACTACCCACATAAAAAAAAAAAAAATTATTAGCAACATCATTTTGAGTCTTGATTTAGACTGACAGAACTTTTTCGGTCATGGAGTATTGGCTGACTTTCATTGTGCACTTTGACGCTCTGTTTCAGGGTCATATTGGTACACCCATGTTTCATCACCAGTGATGACATGGCCCAAAACATCCTCTTGCCTCTCCAAAAGGTCTGGCAAACTTGGACTCTCCTTTGCTTTTGTTCATCGGTGAGCTCCTTTGGGACCATTTTTGCACACACTGTTCTCATGCCAAGATTTTCAGTTAAGATTTTCCTGTTTCTCTATTTGTTTACTTGGTCTGCTATGTTTCTCACAGTCAGCCAACGGTTTTGATGCCCAACTGGACAAATTTTTGCAATGTTTTTGTCAGTTCTGCTTGTTACCTCTTTTCATCAGTGACGCTTTCCCTCTCCTCAGAAAAACATTTAATCAATTTTTACACTGCCGTTTTCTTCATGGCATTATCCCCATAAACTTGAACTAACATGTCCCTGATTTCACTTCCACACTTGCCAAGTTTAACAAGAAATTTAATGTTTGTTCACGGCTCTAATTCAAGCTCTGACATTCTCGTGACGGCACCAAGAACACACAACCACAATAATGAACGCCACTCAGCAAGACGCCACCACACATCAACACAAACACAGCTGTGGGACACAGATGTACCAAGGTTATGACACCTCACCGAGTCCTGCCAATGTAGGCGCATGGTGGCAAGTTCACGATCTTAATTGTCAGACCTGGTAAACATCCCCCTTGGTTTATCCCAGGTTGATAAGCCTGGAGACCGGCTCTGATTAGCCTGGCTTTGGATACTCTCGTGTGTGGCCCGCCCGGAGGCAGGCAGAAGGGAGGCATCATTATTCCCCAGGCCGTGGGAGAGAAGCATGACCAGACACCATCCCATACCAATGAACTCTAGCTAGGGGTGTGGAGTATGTAATGGCCAGTATTCATCCAAACCACATAGCTGCAGTGGGCAGAGCAGCAAGTTCCAGAAAAAGGTGGGGGAGGAGGTTCACGTGGATCGTCCACTATCCAACCACCATAATTACAGTCCAGTGTTTCTCCTAGTTCCCTCCTGTGACCACTGTCAGCAAGTTGACACTGAGCTGGTTCTATACCCACAGGGCTTGTGCCATCTGGCACAGTCATTATGAAAAGTAATGAAGAGTTGCAGGCTTCTGTGAAGGGCAACATGTGATTTATAGGAACTGAGCTCATGTTGAATAAAGGCCTGCATTGCCTAGCCTGCAAAGAGACTGGCGGTGACACGGTTAGCCTTCGTCACTGCCTCATCAACTGAGGCGTCAGACAGTAGACTGCCCGGGCTCCGAGGGCTCCAGCCCCACCACTTTGGGGGGCGGGGGGTGGGGGAGCCACTTTCCTTCTGGGAGGCTTCGTGTTCTTGGGAAAATCAACCCAGGTAACAACACAGAGCATCCATTTCAGGCGGGCTTTGGAAGGAGACGGACGCAGGCAGGGCCGTGGGGCGTCCCGCGGGGGCGCGGGCGGCAGGCAGGGCCGTGGGGCGTCCCGCGGGGGCGCGGGCGGCAGGCAGGGCCGTGGGGCGTCCCGCGGGGGCGCGGGCGGCAGGCAGGGCCGTGGGGCGTCCCGCGGGGGCGCGGGCGGCAGGCAGGGCGGACCGGCACGCAGGCAGGGCCGCCGCCGCCGCCGCGGTGGGAAGCGCGCGGCCCGCTCTGCGGGCCAGCGGCCTGGGGCGGCCTCCGCGGCCTCACGTCCCTACCCCGCGACCACACCGCCCTCCGCTCCGCACCTCCCCACTGAACTGCTTCTCTTTATTTGCGCCGACAGGGCTCCATGGCCCCCTGCCCTTCATCTTTTCGCCTTCTGCTGGTGCTGCTGACCCTGAGGGCGAAGCGAATGGCCACCACCCCAGACTGGCCGAGCTCTTGCAGCTGGGTCCTTCACAGCCTGCGGTCCTCGACGGGGGCCGCTCATCCCTGGTTTGGGTCCCTGTGGCCCAGCACGGGGTTTCCGGGGTAGAAATTCTGCGCACAGGGCCGAGGCAGAGCTGTTTTCAAGGAGAGGGGGGCTGAGATGACGGCAGGCGCCATGCTGACCGGGGCAGAGTCCACCTACACAGCAGGCGCCGGACAGTGCTGGCGCTTACCCTGAGGACACCCAGCCACCGTGTTGGGCCGTCGGCTTGATGTCCCCCGTGAGTGGGATGACGCAGTATTTGCCGTCCTGTGGCCGACTTACTCACTTAGCATAGGGCCATCCATGTTGCAGCAAATGGTAGGATTTTCTTCCCTCTTTAAAGGTGAATAATATTCCATCACGCGTGTACACCACACTTGCTCTGTCCGTTCATCTGTCTCGTACGTGTGGGTGGCTTCCATAGCTTGGCTATTGTGAGTGCTGAGTGAGCTAAGGGTGCAGATATCTCTTCAAAATCCTGATTTCAATTCTTTAGGATATACATCCAGGAGTGAGATTGCTGGATTATATAATAGTTCTTCCTTTCTTCCTTATTTTTTTCTTTTTCTTTTTCTTTTTTTTTTTTTTTTTTTTTTTTTTTTTTTTTTTTTTTTTTTTTTTTTTTTTTTTTTTTTTTTTTTTTTTTTTTTTTTTTTTTTTTTGGAAACTCCCACTATACAAGGGTTCCAATGTCTCTACATCCTCACCAACACTTGTCATTTTTTGTTTTCTTTGATAGTAGCCATCCTAACAGATATGAGGTAATAGCCCATAGTGGTTTTAATTTGCATTTCCTTGATAATTAATGATGTTGAGAATATTTTCATATACCTGTTAGCCATCTACGTCTTACTTGAAGAAAGGTCTATTCAAGTTCTTTGCCCATTTTATAATTGGGTTACTAGTGTTGTTTACTATTGAGTTGTATTAGAGTTCCTTATATATTTTTTTAAATTAACCACCCATGAGATACAAGATTTGTACATATCTTCTCCCATTCCATAAGGTACCATTCCATCCTGTTGATGGTTTCCTTTGCTGTGCAGAAGCTTTTTAGTTTGACGTAGTCCTACTTAGCTATTTTTGCTTTTGTTTCCTGGGTTTTTGGGTGTCATATCCATGAAATCATTGCCCAGACCAAGGTCATGAAGCTTTTCCCTCAGGTTTTCTTCTAAGAGTTTTATAGTTCTGGATTTTGCACTTAAGTCTTTAACCTGGGACTGACGCAATTTTAACAGTAAAAGTCCTGTGTCCCAAGAAATCTCTGAGTCCAAGGCAAACTGGAAGAATTGATCATTGTAGACATGAACCCAACTAATACACCTGCAGCCAGGACACCAGGCCAGCTGTCAAGGGCATCACACCACTGGGGCTCTCTGCCTGCTCAGAGCGTGATTTTGGTGTTCCAGGAATGGTGGCTCTTTCTGCACAAACTCCCAGGACTGAGCAGGCTAAAGAGATGTGGCTTTCAGAGGTCCCCATGGAGTGTCCAATTCCCAGTGACAGAATCCATGCCCAAAGTGGACAATGAAGACAACTCTGTCACACACATGTTCACACTCCACCAGATTGAGTTTTGCATAATCCTGGCCTTACTTATAAATTCCAAAGTACACCATCAAAGATCTAACCCCTACAAAGCCAGGAGGGTTTTCCATGAACAAGAAACTTCATTAAAATCAGATACCTGAGGTTCAGTAAACCTCAGACCTGCTTCTCCCCTAGTATTTTTGTGCATTATTTCTAACTGTGCTAGCTGCCAAAGGTCTCACTTTTCTATATATTTTCTTTCACATCGCATTGCTCAGTTTCTGGCCTTAAACACATTTTTCTGGTGTTACTGTCAGCACAACCAACAAGACTTATATTTTTCATGGTCTGTAACGGGGCTTGCTGTGTGGTGAGAACAGGAACAGTAGGTTTTAGGGAGGTGTAATGTTCTATTTGCATTGGTTTTCCAACTGCTAAGCCCTGACAGATGTGGGCCTCTTTCAGGTCTGAAATAGTTTAGATTTTTGGTGACATTGGAGAAAGGGGAAGGGAAAGAGAATTAAAAACAAAAACAAATACTTGATCTGCTTATCATAGAATCAAATCATACTATTTGTACTTTAAATCTCACGTGTTTGAATTTCAGTCCTGTGATACCTTTTGGCAACAGGTCATGTGAGATGCAGGATATTTTAAGTGTGTTTTTAGAGACTGTTCCATTAATGTTTCTATTTTTGTGAAATAAAAATGTTTATCTCCTAAAAAGAAGTTTCACCAAGAGATAACTAGGTGAACAAAACCAACTGTCAAGAAGCTGAAAGAACTCAGGAACGACGGTATGATGTTGATCATCACAAACTGAGTAAACAGGCGACTGGGTCTCTTTCCAAAAACCAAACAGCCCAAAGTGGCTTCGGTGCCAGCAACTGAGAATCAGCAGAGAGACATTCCTGGTTCCTGCCAGGCGTGGGCCCTCTTTACCTCCCGCACACCTTCCAATACAGCATGGTAAGGCACACGAACACCCACGTGGCTGGGACTGATGACTGACTGAAAATTTTAAATCACATGTAGTGATATTTCAGAACAAAAACTTCCCCTGGGGCTGAACCGTGGCTGCTCGAAGTGAAGTCACGGGGCTGTCTACACAGCCTGCTGCGGAATATGGGCAAAGGGCACCTTTGTCAGTTGGTGGGGTGCAGGGAAACCCCTCCAGCCCCAGACTTATAAATCAGGAGACGCGAATGGCTTTCTGACCCAGGTGCGTGCTGCTGGCGGTAGCCCAGGGTTCATTGCCCCTCCTCCCACTACCAGTTCTGATTTCCACCAATTAAAAGGGGCAGAGGATCTTCATGGTATATAAAGGGATGCTTGTAAGGGTTCACCTTTGCTTTTGCTTACAAAAATGTATATTTTTGCTTTATTGTTAAATTTCTTGGTGTTTTTATAAAATGTAAAAGTAATACACAAACAAGTTTAAAACGTCAAAAGGTTATACAGTGATATATATATATGTGTGTGTGTGTGTGTGTGTGGGTATGTGTGTGTATATATGTATGTCTGTGTATATGTATGATATACAAGGGCTGTCTGGAAAAAATTCCAGGCATAATGCCTCTATTTTTCATATTACATGCTGCATACTTTCCGGACAGCCCTCGTGTATCATACATAACATTACTGGTTTTTATTTTCCAAACTCTATTTTTAAAACAATGTAGGGCTCTCTCCCCATTTTTCTCATGTACATCAGCATATGCTGTGCTGGGCAGTCCCAGCTGAGCCAAGCCTTCCAACCATCCCCAGCAAGGTGCCAGACATGACAGTGAAGCCATTTGGACCCTCCAGACCAGTCTATCTGCCACTGAATGCCAGGGAGTAATCACTTTTCTCAATGCGAAGCAAGAGAATCACTTGACTGGGCCCTGCCTGATTCATGAGCCACAAAATTGTGAACTGTAATCAAATAGTTGTTTTAAGCCACTAAATTTTGGAGTATTTTAAAATTTCTTCATGTAGACAACCAGAACAGAATTTGATGCTCCAAAAGGTCAAGGCCATGGGGGTGAAAGGGAAAGACGCTGGGTCTGTTTAAAGGGCTGTGTGCGTAGCAACCAAATGCAATGTGTCACCCTTGATTGGCTCCTCTAAGATTAATAGGGTTACAAATATTTTGGAAACAACTATGCAGATGTGAACACAGGCTATTAGATATATCATTAGGAAATTATTGTTAATTTGGTTCAACTTTAACAATCTCACATCTTTGCTCAAAGTTGATCTTTGAAGGTCTAAAATGACCCCTCGTCACATTTGTGGTCCTGCTGAGAAAACCAGCTGCACTCACACTCAAAGGCCCCATCCTGGTGCGTCTTCCTCTGCAGAGCCTCCGTGAAACCCTCCTCTGTCCAGGTGAGAATTTGCCACTCCTGAGCTTCTATAACATTTTCAACATGCTCCATCATAGCTTTTATCACCTCGTGTTACTCTTTCCTCCACTGGGGACCTAAGAGTCCAGAACACGTGTGCAGACCCAGGGCATTGGGTCGGCATCTGAACATTCTGATGAATAAATGACAGCTCTTCTTCCCCCATATTCGCCTCAAACTACTGCATTTACTTGCCACTCCATCCCCTTTGGACTGAGAGAAACGCTGGCTGTCAGATCATGGATTAAATTACATAACAAAGTACCAGATAAAGATGAACACATAGGAATGGGAGGAAAGGGTATTTTTATGGAGCTGGGAACACAGAAAAAGAAGCGCTGGATTAAACAAGTACCTTTACTATAATGATACCATAGCTGCTTCTTTGCCAATTTATGACGGTCTCACACACACACGCACACACACACACAGACCACACACACACACAAAATCTCTCTGAATCCATAAAATGGGTTTACAATTTCTAGTAGTACTGCTGAAGACCATGGGGAGACTCTAAAATCAGCACTACCCACACCTAAGATCGCATCGTGCCCATCAATTTATTTTGATCTCATTGAAGGCATTTTGGAGCAGTGCTCAAGACATAGCTAAGCCAAAAGAACTTTTAAATTATGTAAAAATGAACTCCAGTGATTTCAGTCCATTAGCCTTATATAATAACATTTCAAACATAATACTGTAATTTCAAAATACAAAAAACAAAAGCCAGGATTCCAAACTGAGCATTTAAAATATGATAAAGGACGTGAACTCTCATGTAACTAAATAGATGCTTCCTAACAGAAGCTTCAAGGCTGGCTTCTCCACTGGGCTGCAGACCTGCCTGTCCAGGGGTTCCTGCACTCCATGAGTGCCAAACTGAAACAGTCTTTTGCCCCAAACTGCCCCTATTCCTGTGCTCTGTACATCTGCTAATCTCCATCCATCTGGTCAACCAGGTTAAGCCCTTGAATCACCCTTGACCCCTCTCTATCCTTCACTTACATGTCTAGTCAGTTGCCAGGTACCACCCACTGAACAACTTCCAGACTGGCTTCCCTGCATCTAATCACTCCCTTTACCACCACACTGCCAGAATTTTCTTCTTAAAGCTTAGACTTGAAAAAGGAGAAAAAAGGAAAAAAACTCAGACTTACAATTTGCTCAAAAATCTTGCACTGTTTTCTCCCATTTCCTATAGCCTCCAAGGCTTTCCACAATTTGGCCCTGACACCTGCACTGCTTCTTGTTTTGATGATGCCCGTGATTTAATTTATAGAGGTGACTAAGTGATGACACAGAGTGGGGTCAGTGCCATTGCAAGTTTTATTGCTCACACTTTCCAAAAGAACATGCCCAGAGCCTTCACTGGGGTTTCTCTGGAAGAAATGGGCAAAGCAGAGTAGGCAAGTTTGAGCAAGTTTAGGATTGGATAGTTTGGATGATGTTGGTGGACTCTGGGCTATAAGGGTGGTCTCCAGTTGTCCAGTACTTGATCTTGGGGTGAGTTAGGGCAGGGGAACTATTGGCTTGGAGTTAGATAAAGAAAGTCATTAGGGATATGTGCTTTGGGTTGGTTGGTTTCTATAGAAAGGCAAGTTCACAGTCCAGTTGTTTGTTACTCTAGGAATTAGCTCATCCTGGGAGGAAAAGTTCATTCCCTAGGACACCAAGTCTCCAAAATGTCAAAGTATACAATACAAAAAGTAAAAACCATGACTAATATACATCTTCCTTCCCATAAACCCTTTGCTCAGAGCTCTAGTAGCTCCAGAAAATGCTTTTATATGAAAAAGGTTCTGTAGTGCATCTGTCAACACTCTGCTACCACCCATAGGCCTGATTGACTAGCACCCCCAAGTGTGGTACCAAGATTCCTTCCCTGCCCTCCGGCCACCAGACCAGTGATGGTACCTGACACAGGCACCCAATCTATAAAGTGGCTGGCAACCTATGACCCTTGAGTCTGCCTCAAAAAGATGAACTGGATGGACCAATCATATTTCCTCCTTTAAAGATTTAAATTATAAGTTATAAAAGGAGATTGCCAGTTGATGGTTAGGTGAGCTGGGAGGCCCTGAATTAGATAGACTCAGGCCCTTAGCAAGCCATGTGTAGTCTATTGCTCCACCCCTCGTCAGAGTTGACCCGTACCCCCTCCAAAATACTACAAATAGTACATGGTAACTATTTGGAACTACTTCTGGAATGGTGTTTTGTGGGGTTTTTATTTTTTTAATTTCAAGTACCAAGATTAACAGGGATGCACAGTGACAAAACTAGTAAACAGGTCTGATTTGATCAGGCCTGAAATGGAGGGCACAACGACGCCTTTCTTGAAGCCCCGCAACGTGTTGTAAAGTGTTTTTAATTTCATACAAATATTTAAAGGACCACATAAACACAGTCTAGTGCAAATGCATCCTACTGCTTTCATACGCATTTCCCACTTATTTTTAAGCTTCCCACACTGAGCCACACCCTACGAGAAGAAACTTTCCAGCGGACCGACGTAGTGCTCCCCAACCCTCGCCACAGGTCGCACTGGACCAAGTCCTCAAACTTTATCGATTGCTTCTGCCTGGCTGACCTGCCTGGATCGACTGCTCCCGTCTGGCCCGTCCCTGGGCGCGGGAAAAAGTTTCAATCCGGCCTGGCGGTCGCAGCGACCCACAAAAATCCCCTCCTCCCTTTGCATCCCCGACTCCACGTCTCCCGAATCACGCGAGTGGAAAGAGAGAAACTCAATCCGTCGCCATGTCCGAGGCTTATTTCCGGGTGGAGTCCGGTGCGCTGGGACCTCAGGAGAATTTTCTTTCCTTGGACGACATCTTGATGTCCCACGAGAAACTCCCGGTGCGCACAGAGACGCCCATGCCACGCCTCGGCACCTTTTTTTTGGAACGGAGCGGAGGAGCCGACACTGACAACGCAATCCCTCAGGTAAGCCTTTTGTCTCTGTCCCGCACGGAAAGACTACAACTCCCAGTGGACCTCGCGGCTTTGCGGCGCCGCGTCGCCTGGCGGGTTGTCTTCTGGGATTTGTAGTTTTAGGGAGAGGCCGGGCGAACGAGCCAATGAGTTTTGTTCTCGGGTCTCCGCCCCCTAGCCTTGGCCACCAGTGCAGACCTGAAATTTATCTTAGGTGGTCAGACTCCCCCCAACTCTGATTTAACTTTTGAAATTGTACAAATTCAGTAGTGTCGCCCCCTCTCCATGAGTTGATTCTTAAAGATTGGTTTCCAATGAATATTTACTTGAGGATCAGCGTTCTGTGTTCCGTTGTGACCCACAAATCGCTAGATTCATCCCTGCATCATGATGACGGTATCAGCAGCCATTTCTGAGGACTTTGGTGCCAATATTGATAGGGTAGGTGGAGCGTATTTTTCCTTTTATTACTCCCTTATTCCTTCAACAGCCCTGTAATTAGGTATGGTTACACACAAGAAAACTGAAGCCCTGAAAAGTCTGGGAGCTTGGACAGGGTCCCGCTGTAAGTGGTGAGCTGGGATTTGAACCTAGTTTGTCCCAGGAACATGGCGTGGTTACTTTTGATTTCCTATTTAACCTAAGTTTTGTTGAGAAGGTGTTTTTGTTTGTTTGGTTGGTTCTTATCAACAAAGTTTAAAAAGTTACATGGTACTAAAAGGTATCATGGCTTTCCCCAATTTCCCTTTGCAACTCCTAGGTTCTACTTCTTTTAGTTTTCTTCAAGAGCCACCTCCTTTGGAGTTCCCTGGTGTAATGGCTAGGCTTCCGCGCTGTCAACGCTGCGGCCTGGGTTCGATTCCCGGCCAGGGAACTACCCACATATTAAAAAAAAAAAAAAAAAAAAAAAAAAAGATTCACCTCCGTATTTCTAAATAATAATCTTAAACTTCTTGATTTGTTTTTTATTTAATTTAGGCATTATTTATCGGCTTTCCATTATTGTAGATAAGGATTTCGTGCTCTCACACTCTGGCACACGGAGACATGCTGCCCATACCTCATTAATACTCCCTTCACTTTTCCCTAATGTCCTTTCTCTGTTCCAGGATCCCACCTGCATTTAACAGTCATGTCTCCTTCCGCTCCTCCTGGCTGTGACAGATTATCAGACTTGTTTTTAATGACCATGACAGTTTGCCGAGTGCTTTTGTTGCCCTTCAACCCAGTTATGTTCCCCGTTTATTTCTTTGTTTGTTGGATATTTTTCTGAATTTCTGATCTATCATGACCATCTCCTCATGTTTTCCAATTCTGTTTAGACTTTACAGGATAGGGAGACATTCATCTTTTGTGTCATCTCAGAAGCTGTGATGTGGTATGGGGAGGGACTGTGGCCTGAGCTCGAGCTGGTCCTGTTCTTCCTTGTATTCCCCCAGCACCCAGGGTTGTGCTTAGCATATAGTAGGCACTCAGAAAGTGTATATATGGAGTAGATAACTGAATATTCAAAGAAAGTAGGAATGCTTATTATACCCCTTAAGTGTCTGAAATTGGACCATTTTCCTGTCAGAAAACTTTCCCTTTCTATGACATTTTTGTTCTCCATTATATTCTTCTGTATAAATCCATTTTCTCTCTCCATTTCATCATTACATAAAACTTAAGCCCACACAGTTCATTTCTTCAAGTCGCAGCCAGCTCTTCTGCATCCGATAGTTATTATACCCCCTAAAGAGAACAGGCAGTCTTGCTCACACGATGTGTATTTCCTTTTTATCGTACACATTTGCTGTGTCGGTGTTTTGAAAGTCTACGTTCTTGTTCTGTGACAGGGCTCAAAGCTGGAACTCCCCTTGTGGCTGGCGAAAGGGCTTTTTGACAACAAGCGGCGGATCCTTTCTGTGGAGCTCCCCAAGATCTACCAGGAAGGCTGGAGGACTGTGTTCAGTGCAGACGCCAACGTGGTGGACCTCCACAAAATGGGGCCCCATTTCTATGGGTTTGGCTCCCAGATCCTGCATTTTGACAGTCCAGAGAATGCAGACATTTCCCAGTCTCTTCTACAGGCAAGTAATGTGAAAATGTAGGGCACTGTACATGTGTCAGGAGCCAGCTGTGGCAGCCAGCAGATATAACTCTGACCTAGGGAAGTATATACTTCATGCAATTAGTTTGTTATTATTCCAGGTCAGCCTACAGTTAGACTGTATTTGCCAATTATATACACACTTCAATATGACTTGCCTGCCATGCTTCATGTTTGCTTGCTAAGAGTTGGGACCAGAAGGAACTCCTGGAAATGGAAAAGGGGTAATGCTTGCTCACAGGTGCCAGGTATTTAAATACACAGTCACATGGAGCTCCCTGGTGGGGTAGTGTCTGGGCTTCAGTGCTTTCAACGCCGCGGCCTGGGTTCGCTTCCCAGCCAGGGAGCCACCAAAAATAAATAAATACACAGTCACAGTCCAGCCCCAGGGCCTAAGGGCTCCCACTGGAAATATGCACGCCATTTGGTTACTTGTTTCCTTCCCTGCTCTGGGGTTAAGGCGTGGCCTGCCACGTACTAGCTGTGTGACTTGGTCAAGCTAGCGGACCTCTCTAGGCATCAGGTCTTCACCAGTAAAGTGGAGGTAATAACAGTGCCAGAATGACAGGGTTGTAAGGAGGTTACAGGGTTGTAAGGAGGTTACAGGGTTGTAAGGAGGTTATGTCGTGCTGTCTAATTAAATGGTAGCTCACTGATATCTGTGGACCGAGCAGCGTTACACAGATGTTCCCTTTCCAGTATAACCTTACTTTAACTTTTCATAATTATTTTTCATTCTGTTAATACAAGAAGAAACCATCCTTTCTGCCTCTTGTTTTACTTGCTCAGTTTTAGCTTTCTAAGAACTGTTAGCTTGAGACACATATGCCCCCTGGACTGTGCTACACCCCTCATTAGGCTTCAGGGTGCTTCGGCCTGACATACCATTTTTCATGTGTCAGTAAACGAACAAAAAAACACACCCAAAATCTTTTGCTATCCATTCAGAAAACGAAGTCAGTGTATAGATTATAGACAGTTTGAGCTTATGAGATGCTTTTGAGCAGAAACTTAAAATGAGGAAAATCTGTTTGTCTGGTAATGTTACTGGGACGTGTTCTTGAATTGGAAGGCTGCCCTTTTTGAGTGAGTTGTATGTTTTCTGTTACCGCCCTGCCTTGAACTACTGATTAGGGTTGCTTATGAGGTCAAACAATAAAGTTCACGAACTCATCCTAGAACAAGGGCTGTATACCGCATTGCTGAGTATCACTACGGTCACCTTCGAAGTACTCCTCTTGGGAAACTACGTACTGATGCCAGTGCCTAGTCCACCCTTCAAAGCAGTTTTGGAACTCTTTTTCTGGAATGATCATCAGAGCTGTCATCATCCCTAAAATCTGACCATCAAGTTCACAAACTTGCCACCATGCACTTAATGTTGGCAGCACTATAGAAACAACTCGGTAAGGTGCCAAGGTTATGACACCTTACCGAGTTGTTTGAACAGTGTACATGGTCCCTAGTTCGTGAACTTAATTGCCAGATTTTGGGTACAGTAACAGCTCTGATGGCCATTCCAGAAAAAGAGTTCCAAAATTGCTTTGAAGGATGGACTAGGCGCTGTGATGGTGCATAGCTTCCCAAGGGAAGGACTTTGAAGGTGACCATCGTGATATCAGCAATGAGGTATGGAGCACTTTTTCTAGGATGAGTTCGTGTACTTAATTGTATGACTTCGTCTATAATAATATAAGGTGAGATTGCCATGAGGCAGTTGCAGAGCTGAAGCGGGGGCTTGTTGCTTGGGCTCAGAGCCCTTAACTGATAACCCCTACATCAGTCGAATGTGTCTCCATCCTGCTCTCAGACTGAAAATAGTAGCAACAGCATTCAATTAAACCCGGAGTCTTTTCTGGTTGAAACTTGTCTGCGTCTGACCACAGGACATTATTAGGGCTTTCGTTACTAATAACGACAGTAAGGCCTGCTTTTCGAGGAGCTTACTTTTGCCACCCATGTGCCAGGCTCTGTACACGTATCACTTCATTGCATTTTCCCCACAGCCCATTTCACGGACAAGGAAACTGAGGCTTGGCCATGTGAAATAACTCGCTCGGACCTCCTTCTGACTGAGTCCTGAGCCCATGTTCTTCCCTTTCACGCCCTAACTGGTCAGGGATGAAAGTGGATCTGATTTCTCTTCCTGCCTTCTTCTTCAGACATTTATTGGACGTTTTCGCCGCATCATGGACTGCTCCCAGAATGCGTACAATGAAGACACTTCGGCCCTGGTAGCCAGGTTGGACGAGATGGAGAGGGGCTTATTTCAAATGGGGCAGAAAGGACTGAACGACTTTCAGTGTTGGGAGAAGGGGCACGCTTCTCAGATCACAGCTTCTAACCTCGTTCAGAACTACAAGAAAAGAAAATTCACTGACATGGAAAACTGAAGGCCAGAAGGGCACAGAATTGTTCCTTATAGATTTATTTATCCCTGTGTGTCCTTGATAAGAACCCAGCTGAGCCTTAGAAGGCCAGAATCCTGTCTCAGGAGGGGTAGGTGTCATCTGGTTGGAAAGGAGATGCTGGAGGATGTCCCTGTCCCTGTAAGTCTTCCAGGACTGCCCTACCCTGCTAACCCACACCCCAGGCCTAGTTAGCCCAAGAAGTCACAACCGAGGAGAAATCCAAGTCCTTTTATAAATAAGGCTCATTAATACATACATTGCAATAGATTCAGAACTGGAATTCCACGTGCCTGGCATTTGCACACCCTCAGTGTCCAATTTCACTAGCTCCAAAGGACAGCGACAACTTGGGCCGTTTTAGTCTGATCCCAAAACGTTCTCTTGAGCTCAATGGCCTCATCTTCCTCATGGCTGCACAAAGGATGCTGGTCTTGTAAATACGTCTCCTGCCGCCTGCCTGTGGGGTGTTAACCAGTTTCCAAAAACAGTCGCCAAGAAGGGGAAAGAAAAGGCAAAGGCCGATGAATGGCAAGGCTTTTCTTAAAAGGAAGACGTTGCTTTCCTCTGTAATCAGTAATTCATGGAGCTCCACAGCCAACCTAGAGGGGAAGCCATTAAGCTGAGCTTGTTCTTGTCTCAGACCTTTAGCGTGCCTGCAGTTACTCCACTCCCGCCCTAGAACAGCCATCAGGGAGCCGGGTGGAATTGCAGAGTAGTTACTAACCCGAGCTAACCTCCCTCATTGCAGGGAAATCAGGACTTTAGGGCTGCTGGTTCTCTAGGGCCCTAGTTGAGAAGCTTAACGTGGCAAATGTAAGTGGGCAGGAGGCCTGGGTTACGTTTTCCTCTCTTCGGTCCGTGTTAGGACATTATCGCATAGAGGATTCCCCACCCTGTCCTGAGAATCTGTTGACGAAAGCACTAAACTCCTTTTTTTAGAAGCGAGGAGGACACCTCAGGCTGAGGAGGAAACAGCATCCCTGGGGCCCACTCTGCTGTCTGAAGGGCAGTCGTCTCCCCACCACTGCTCCCCTTCCACCTCCTCACAGCTGGTGCTGTTGGAAATGATATAGGAGTTCGGGTCTCCAGACTGCAGATGTCTTGATGCAAGTGTAGAGTGTCAGAAATGCTTTTAAATGCCTGTTTTAAGATGGAATGGATGTTTTTATCATTTGATTTTGGTGCTAAATAAATGATACGCTTTGCACATGAGTGTACTCAGTACAAGTACTGTTCCTGTAACCTGAGTCCTGCAGGAGGTCAGATCTGTCCCAGAATTTTGTCTTTGGTCATACTTGACAACAATGGCCAAATAAATCCATGTTTTAGCACCTGCTCTTCTGTTTGGGTGATGTAAATGGGAGGTCTGTTCTCTGGGAACTATTAGATGCTTAAATATAAGAACTTTAACTTCAACAATCCTTATCTAGTTTAAGTAAACCAAACCTTTGAATATTGAATGCACATAGAAACACTTTTTAAAAAACAATAAAATGCCCTAAACCTAAAAAAATGTGTCTAAAATTTGGCTTTCTGTTGCTGACTCTTGATATTGCCATTTTGAATGAGCAATACATGTCCCACCCTCATGCATAGTGAATAAAACAGAGTGAATCAAAGGTAAGTCGGAGAAAATGTGTCGTCGCTCTCTGCCTGAGAACACTGTTAATACAGGGGACAGGTCAGCCTGCCTCAATTTGAGCTCATTTTGTTCATTTCTCTGGGCCTCTGCTTTGCTGCCCAGAGAGTCAAAGGAAACATGGTGTAACCAGGCACAGCGCGTTGCCAAGCAGCCTACCTCTTGGGCATAGCATTCTCTTTCCTGGGTGCTGTGATGTGGTCTAAAGAAGGGTGCCCCAGAGGCCACCCCCACAAGCCAGAGGTCTCCCTTCTGTGTCTGCTTTTCCGAGATCAGCGTCAAGCCACCTGGCTTCTAGAACAGCCGTAAAAACAGTACGGAGACTCCACATCCCCCCACCCGTGATCGTGCTACCTTTATCGAACCCCGTTCACTAAGCCACGGGCTTTACGATTTCACCAGATTTCCACTCGTGTCCATTCCCCGTTCCAGAATCCAGTCCTATGTTGCCTTTAGCGGGCCATCATTTCTGCAAGCAGAACAGCATCAGATTCTTCCCTGGATTCATTTCAGAAGTTAAACCTGCTGGGAAGGCTGTCGCCTCGGGGAGGGTGATGGGCCCAGGAGGGGCCTGCTGGGCCCTGCTCAGGAGCAGGCTGCAGGTCAGCACATCAGGGAGGGACGGAGTGTTCGCTCCTCACCTGGAAGTCGAACTCCCCAGGACCTGCATCTGGTGGGGAAAGGCCTCTGCTTCTCAGAACTTTCAACATCCTCTCTCATGGCAGGGACTTGATTCCCCCCACCCCCCCACCCCCCCACCCCCGCTTTCCCTTCTGCTACGTACGAGCTAATTTCCTTTGTGTCCAAATGCGTTTCAAATGAGCATGTCTTTACGCGTGAACGTCCTGAACAGGTGTCGGCTCGGCTCTGAAAACAATGCCCCCAGACTGACAGGGTTTCCGAGGCCGGAAGGGGAACACACAGGACCGGCTCATGCTTGCAAGCATCTCCCACCTCTGGCCCATTAACCGGACCAAACCAAAGGAAGCCCCGAGTTCTCAATCTTCATGACAGTCTCTGCTCCGGTATCACCCTTGTCTGATTCCCACATGACTTGCCAGGCTCTCTGTGTGACTAAGATCCTTCCCTGAGGACACCTTCTTCTCTTCGGACGCAGCCAAGAAACTGAGTAGCCCAGGGGTAGAGAGCTGGGTTAACACACGAAGCAGGTGATCGCAGAAGCCTGTGAGTTCTTGAAGGAAAGGTGTGGTGAGAATGCATTTGGATGCATGAAGAAAGACAAGGGACAGACACCAGTGTTAAAAGCCAGCAGTGCCAGAGTCATCGGAGGGGAGAGGTGACAACAGTTTTTCCCAGAGAGGAGCCTTATCTTAATGGAAACAAGAGGGCTTGGCACATGGCTATCTCTTAGGTTCAGGGGCAAAACATTTTTAAAACTTTTCAAAAGACACTGTCATTTTCTAATTTAGCATTTCATTCTCAGTCACTTCTTTATTTAAGATTCCGGGTAAGTGTTAAGTAATGTTTCTTTTCAAATGACTGAGCAGCCGAGGAAGTATTTTCTCAGGTTTTGAGCCGCCTCAGACCTTAACACACAGTTCGGAAGATGCTACTAGCTGAATTTCTAGATTATTCCAAAGATTGTTAGTGGGGAGCGTACCAGAGAACGTGATACATCATGCTCTTGTAAGAGCCGGCAGTGAAAATCGACTTCCCAATCTTTAAGGCATTTTTCAAAGAAATCAATAAAAATGAAAAACCTCCATTTTAAAAAGACGTATTTCCATAGACGGTTGTGATTTTAAAAGGCTTTTCTGCCACTGCAAATAACAAACAGGAGCCACGAACTCAGGTTTGGCTGCTTGTCGTTCGTGAGTCAATGACGGAGAGACAAGGGTTGATGGAAGGAAAAGTAGGTTTATTCAAAAATGCCGACGATCAGGGACGATGACGGCTGCGGTGTCAAAGACCACCTTCTCTGCTCCTAGAAAGCTCGGGAGGCTTTGCAGAAAGAAGCAGAGCAAAGGAAGGGGGGCTTAGTCATGCATCTTATCCAGGGTCCGGCTTGCTTCACAGTGATTTTCTCGAACCCGGTCTTAGGGGTGACTCACGTGTCATCTGACAGAATCGCGGTCCAGAATTTAGCCTGGTTGCCACTGTCCGGATGGCTGAGGGTGGACTCAGTTTCTTGCAAGTTGGTGTTCTGCTGATTAGCTAGGTTAACGAGGTAGGCATGTAGCCGTGGGAAAGCAGAGCAATTAAGTAAGGCAGGGAGGGAGAGAAACGAAGAAGAGGGGGAAAAAAAAAACACAAAATAAATCAAACTATCAGTCAGTAAACCAGACTAGAATGCCAAATCCCTAAAAGTATACTTTCACTCTTACAGTAGGAATAAACGTGTCTCAGGTTATTGTGTCGAGAGAATGGCGTTCAGCTGAGTTAAATGGAGATAAATGTATCAACTTCCTTAATTATAGCTCCAGCATGCCCATCTCCTGGATGCCCTTGGAAACCCCTGTGGCAGAACAAATCTTTCAGGAAAGAGGTCATGTCTTCAGGCCCCCAAGATGGACATTAACTCTGGAAGCCACAGCAAGAGAACTGATATAGGGGCGAGTGCTTGATATTGTTACATGTGACGGTGGTCGCTGTCTGCCTGCGGGCCCACTCATGCCCTGCCTGACTTGTGCTGGTCAGTCTCCCAGTCCTGGGGGCTGGGCCAGCCACGGTTCACCCGTCCCGTCCACGTTCCCTGCCTCCTGTCCGGGGGGCCTTCGTGCTTCCTCTCACCGACCTCCCGCCACCACCCTGGGTTGTGGGCCCAGAATTTGTTTTGGGGGCCTCAGAGGCAAGGACATGCTTGCTCCTTCCAAATTCTTCCCAAATAAGCAGATGCTGAAGGAATGGAGTTTCTTATCAGAGCTCCCTAAACTGGTAGCTGCTACGCTATTAGAGCTGAAGGGTCCCCCAAGGATGAGCTAGAACAGGCTGTTAAAAACAAAACAAACAAAAACACCTTTTTATCATGTTACACTTGATACATGTAGAAGAATATATGCAACAGGTCTTAAAATTATGAAATAGGATAAAAACACCCATGAACTTCCATTCGTTGAAGTTCTAGGACGTAATCTGTGCTTCCGTGTGCCTTCCGCACGGGTCCCCTGGCTCTGCGTCCCCCCCCCCCCGACCCCCACTGTCCTGGATTGCGTTTGTACAGCTCATGAATATGTTATTTTGACTGGGGTCTGTACTTGGTGTGCACTTCGTGTACCGCGCAGCAGGCCCCTGCAGCACCGTGCTGCTTTCGCTCAGTTCACGTTTTAGCTTTCAGCCGTGTTAGTTCGGTTCACTTTTACTGCAGGGTGACAGTCTCCTGTGGGAACATGCCACAGGTGCTGTAAGCATTCTCTCATCCCTGCACGCCTGGGGTCAGTTTCCAGCCCCCCCCCCCCCATTACAAACACCGTCACGGTGCACATCTTCACATCTGGGTTTCTCGGGGGTGAATTTCACTGACAAATAAAACTGCCATCTTACAGGGTCTGTGGCTGCTCAAAGCACACGGATTTACCCCTCCATTGGCTCCACGTAAGAATCCCCATTACAACGTTTCTTCATTGTTTTGCCCATTTAATGCATATAAAATGATACCTCACTGTGATGCTGATTTGCATTTTCCTGAGCCGTCGTGAGGTTGGCTAATTTTTTATATGTTCATTGGCTCTTCATGCTTTACTCTTCTGTAAGATGCCTTTTTATGTGTCGTCCCGATTTTTCTATAGGCCATTTGTCTTTTCCTTACTAAGCTATAGGAGTGTTCTGGACTGACAATCCTCCGTGAGTTACTTGTGTTGCAAAAATATTCACCCAGTTTGTGGCTTGTTTTTTAATTTTCTTTGTAGTCTCTCTTGGTGAATAGAAAAGTTCTTAACTACCCTTTTTTATTTTTAATAAAATAGAAAATAGACACAAAGTGGTAATAGGAAATCCTCAATAAAAATGTGTTACAGAAGAATAAAGTTGCACACATACCTAACACCATATACAAAAATGAACTGGAAATAGAGATTAAGAACCTAAATAAGACCTAAACCTATAAAACTCCTAGAAAAAAAAATAAAGAAAAGGCTTCACGATGTTGGATTTGATATTGATTTCTTGGATATAACACCAAAAACAATAATAGACAAATGGGGTTACATCAAATATAAAAACAGCACATCGAAGGAAACAGAGTAAAAAGGCAAACTATAGCATGTGAGAGAATATTTCCAGAACAGATCTCTGATAGAGGATTAATATTCAGACTATATAAAGAACTCCTACAACTCAACACCAAAAATCAAATATCCCAATTTAAAAAAATGGGCAAAGGACGGCACAGACATTTCTCCAAAGACGGCACACACATGGCCACCAGACGTGAAAAGATGCTCAACATCACTAATCATTGGGGAAACACAAGTCCAAACCACAATGAGACGACACCTCACACCCATAAGGATGATCGTTACCAAAAACCCCAGCAGGACAAGTGTTGACGCTCACAGCACTTGGGCACTGTTGGTGGGAATGTAAAATTGTACGGCCGCTGTGGACACACTATGGAGTTTCCTCAAAAAAATGAAAAATAGAATTGCCATGTGATCCAGCCATTCCACTTCTGGCATGTATCCAAAAGAATCAAAAGCAGGATTTCAGAGACATGTTTGCATACCCAGTTCGTCGCAGCATTAGTCACAGAAGTCCACAGGAAGAAGCAACCCAGTGTCCCTCAACGGGTGAGTGAGTAAACACGTGTGAGCATACACGCAACGGAGTGTTACTCAGCCTTAGTGAGGAAGGGAGTTCTGGCACGTGGCTACCATGTGGGTGGGTGGACCTTGGGGACATTATGGTAAATGAAATAAGCCATTCGCAAAAGGACAAATACTGCCTGATTCCTGCTCATGTGGGGTATCTAGAGCAGTCAAATCCATAGCGACAAGATTGGTGGGGGCCAGGGGCTGGGGCATTGGGGGGCAGGGGGAAGAGGACTCATTGTTCGAAGGTGTAGCGTTTAAGTTCTGCAAGATGAAAACATTCTAGAGATTTGTCGCGTGCTCGAACGGTACACCCAGAAGTGGTTAAGATGTTATGGATTTTCTACCACAAGGAAAAATATTTTCATTGTTGAGTATCATAGCTAATAATAGCTATCGTTAATGTGGAGCGCTTTGTCCATGCCAGGCACTGTGATGGTCACAACAACCCTAAGAGATAAATTACTGTTTTCCCTCATTTTCCCGAGAAAGGGACAGGCCAGGAGCTAGCGAGCTAGCCCCCGCACCAGCAGGCGTCTCTTTCCTCAGTTTTGGTCCTTCCACAGGCGTCACCACACCATCATCCCTAAGTGTCTCCTTTGGGAAAATTGGCCCAAGCTGTGCCTATGTCACATAACTATTATCTGCAATATAAATAGGACTCCTTCTGTTTCAAAACACTGCTCTTGTCATTGACAATTCATGCTCATTCCTGAGATTGCAAGTTGCTATTTTTGAAAAGTTATTTTGATGGCATCTTGCCCCCAGGGGCCCTTGGCCTCCTTAATCTGGGCGTCTGGATTGGCAGAACACAGTGCAGCCCTCTGGATTTGATTATATGTGTCTAATCTGCAACTTTGGCTGTTCCAAAAACAGGCCTGCCCCCATCCATCCCCACCCCACCCTTCGCTCAAAGCCAGTGCCAGATGGCTGACGGTTGGGCTGGTGGGAGGGAGGTTTGCTGAAAGAAGAGCCCTAGGACAAGGCTGGCTGCTGTCCAGCCTCTTCCGCTGGGGACACGCTGAGCGCAGACGCTAATCGCAGCCATTCACGTCTCCAAGGATAGCCTACCTGTGCCCGCGTGGGGTCTGCCCGGGGGAGCGGAATGGTCACCCCTCCTGCCCTCGTGGAGTTTACATTCTCAAGGGGGATTCGGTCTGGTTGCAATGTGACCGGCGATGTGAATTAAAGGGCATGAGACCAGGTCCTCCCAGGCAAGAACCAGGAGGGGCCGTTCAGGTCGCCCGAGCACCTATGGCAGGAGCACCTTTCTGACTCGGTGTGTGCGGGTGTGTGCGCGCGCATGCGTGTGTGTGTGCGCGCATGCGTGTGTGCGCGTGCGTGCGTGTGCGTGTGTGCGTGCCCGCGTGTGTGTGCACGCGCGCGTGTGTGTGTGCGCGCGTGTGCACGTGGGCCCCCAGGGGAGAGGCATTTAAGTAAAATCCGACAGCAGTGGTTCTCAAAGCGTGGTCCCCAGACCAACAGCATCAGCCCCGCCTGTGAATTTGTGAGAAATGCAAATTCCCGGGCCCCTCCCCAGACCTACTGCCTCTCCCTGAGCATGAAACACCAAGCTTGTGCCCCGTAGGTGCCCTGTTATTGGATGGTTGAACTTCATTCAAGCTGTGCAATTCCAGAATGTAACCCAGGGTTAAAATGCAGAGCCATGTGCCTGGGATGAGGGCAGGGCTCGGCTCATGTGGGTTTGGCTGATTTCAAGGTGCAAAGGTAGAGTCACAAGTGCATCTCTGCAGCTCTGTGGGGAGTGACACTTCACGCTTTTGTGCCCTGGGCCATGCCTCAATTTATACAAGGTATAAAAGGAATTAACATTCACTGCAGCAGGTTGGAAGCCTTTAAAATCAGGCAAACAAAAAAGCAGGAGGGAGATTATGTTATCTGCAACCTCATTAATGTAAGACCAGCTGCAGGGGATGCTTGCATATTATCTGCTAAGAAAACCCACGCTGGGGCTGAGAACAAGCCAGAGACTTCAGCATAGGGGCGGGGAGGTGGGTCCTTTAAAAAGCAAAGTTCTCTGCCTGAGAACAGCTGAACAGGCACTCACTTCAGAAAAGCACCCCATGTCCTGCTCTGCAGAGCTGCCGGCCTCCACTCGGTAATTGCTCTGACAGAAACAAGTCAACGGGTTTAATAAAAATAGAACCCAAACAGGCGTTGAGTCCCCTATTTTTTGCAACCAGAGGCACTGCCAGAGTTTCAGTTCCACATGTGTCAGGGCTGGTCCCCTTGATGCAGTGGGGCCATGCTGAGAATTACATAAGGAAAATGAGCTCATGGAGTCAGTATTTTAGAAGTCAACACAAAGTGCTAGAATCCTTTCCACTACGGCCTGTTCTAGCATCGATCTGGCGGGGAAGAAAACAGGCCAAATCATGTCCCCCAAGTCAACATGGGCAACAGAAGCTTGGGAATAGAGGTGTCCTGCAGGTCTGCTGTCCAGCACCAGTGTGACCAGCGAAGTCCATTGGCTGCCCCTTGAGCCAATTCAGATCTTCAAAAAGTCAATTGGGGACACCGTGGAGTGAGCATCATTCAGGTGTCCCCTCTGCGGTGGGCATGGCTAAGTCTCCCAAAGGGGCTGTGGACGCTCGACATCGGAGGTTTGAGCTTTGAAACAGCCGCTGAGAGCGAGGAGCCCTCCTGAGCAGTGGGGACGCTCACAGACTGTATGGCAATGAGATCCGGACCCCACGTGGTCCAGAGGCTTTGGGTTGGTCACTTGGGGCCCTGTGGAGGAGGGGGACGCAGCCACGAATGCAAGGCCACACGGGGTGGAAGGAAGCGCCGTGGAACCAGAGAGAGCTGTCACAAGAGAGGATGCTCCAAGACCTGGTGCCAACGT
The DNA here is from genome assembly GCA_004026885.1 of Lyroderma lyra. Taxonomy (NCBI): domain Eukaryota; kingdom Metazoa; phylum Chordata; class Mammalia; order Chiroptera; family Megadermatidae; genus Lyroderma; species Lyroderma lyra. The sequence goes on along the minus strand of PVJL010003581.1, from coordinate 3,086 downwards.
CACTGTGAGGGGGACACGGAAGAACATCACCGAAGAGATGATTCTGAACAGCAGGGGGACACTGAAGTGACTGAAATCGTGCTGACCCTGACCGTGGCAAGAGGAGCGGCTTTGCTCTTGTGACCCTTGATGACCATGACTCTAAATAAGACTGTCACTCAGAAATACTGTCCTGTGAATGGTCGCAACTGTGACGGGAGGAAAGCCCTGTCTAAGCAAGGGATGGCTGGTGCTTCATCCAGCCGAAGAGGGCAGGGTGCTTCTGGAATCGCCAGTGGAGGCCATGGAGGTGGTTTCGGTGGGAATGACAATGGTCGTGAACTTGAGTGGTCGAGGTGGCTTTGGCGAGGATACAGTGGCAGTGGAGATGGCTACAATGGACCTGGTAATGACAGAAACAAGTTTGGAGGTGGCGGAAGCTACAACAATTTTGGCAATTACGTCAATCAATCTTCAAATTTTGGATCCAGGAGAGGAGGAGGCTTTGGAGGCCGGAGCTCTGGCCCCTGTGGAGGCCAAGACTTTGCCAAACCCAGACACCAGGTGGCTGTGACGGGCCAGCAGCAGCCTTGGTAGCTCTGGCGGTGGCAGAAGCTTTCAGTGACTTCCAGGAAGCCAAGCAGGAGAGGCGAGCTGGAGGGGGGGCAGGGAAGCCACCGATCCGGGGACTCAGCCGCGCACAGTGGTGGCAGGGCCCTGCCGCTGCGAGGAGGCCGTGCCGCGGGCATGGGCACCAAAGGCGAGCCTGCATTTGTCATCGTCGTGTAGGAGGTCATCTTAGCTTCCGTCCTGTGGCAAGTGTACAGCTCTCCAACACGGGGCTCTTGTGCACATTTCCTGTTTGTACCCAGGCTGTTGAATAAATGTGTCTTTTTTTTAAAAAGAAAGTAAATCACGGGTCAGTGTTTATCTCATCAGTGGTTCTAGGCAGGATCATGTCACAATGAGGGGTCCGGGCTCTGGGCTGCGGCCACCTGCATTCGAACCCCAGCTTCGCCGTGTTAGAGTTGCCCGACTTAGGAGCAAGGTGCTCGCTTCTGGGCCTCACTTTCCTCATCTGTAAAATGGGGGGTCATAATCATACTTGTAGGGTTCCGAGGAGCACTTAATAGGTTATAATAAAGTGCTTAGAATAATGCCCCCAAATAACTCTGGTGAGACGGGGAGATCGGGAGTAAACAAGTAGACATAAAGATGTCAGATAAGCACAGAACCCTGAAGGAGTCTAACAGGCTGATGTGATCGGGGACCAGAGGGCCCTCCCGGAACCCACGGAGCAGCCAGGAACACGGAGGGAGGCAGGGGGCCGGGAGGGCAGGGTCACCGGGGCCGGAGACGGGAAGGCCAGGGGGGCTGGTCTTGGGTGTCTGAGAGTCTCAGAAAGCCATCTTCTTGTCAGCAATGTGTGTGCGCGCACCACTTGTACACAATTCCAGGGATCCACGTCCCTCCTCCTCCGACCACAAAGTCCCCGGTCGGCACCATCACTTTAAATGGTGGCACTGAGTGCCCCGTTGTGGTTGGGGCGCAGCCTGTGTAACCCATAGGGCGGTTTACGAAAATGGGCTCTTGAATTGGGTGTGTCGGGTCAGATCCTGGCTGTGTGACATGCTCTTCAGTCCTCCTGCCCGTCCCTTCCCAGGGGCTTGGGAAGGGCCCTCGCTCAAAGCCAGACCGTAACAGGAGCGTTATAGGGTGGGCTATAGGGCCGTTGTGAGGTCTAAAGAATGCAGATGTGTAACGTGAGGAGAGCCGGGGTCTGGCACCCGGTAGGTGCTAATTAAATGTCCCCTCTTATTATTCTCCGTGTTTCACTTTCGTAACCTTTCTCGCTCTGTCTTTGCACACATCTGTGACTACTTCGCAGGGATAAATTCCTAGCTGTCGAACAGCGGGGTGGGATCACTAGCGTATTTTTGAAATGGTAAATGGTGGCCACAAAATGCCAAACTCCTCTACAAATAATTCAGTAATTATTCTACTGGGCTTGCAATGGGAAGCAAATAGACAAAACCGCCGGGGGGTCCTGGTAGAAAGCGGGGGACAGTAGACTTACAAAGGAGTGATTAATTTGAAAGTGAAAAGGGCTGTGAAGGTCAATGAAGCAGGGATGGGGGTTCAGAGAGCTGGGACGGGGTAGGGGGTGCACTCCAAAGAGGGTGGTCCAGGAAGCTCCCCGAGAAGGTGACACTGGAGCGGAGACCTGAAAGACAGAGGAACATGAAGACACCTGCAGGGGCAATGATCCAGGCACGGGGAGTGGCACATACAAAGGGGCTGAGACAGGGACAGGCCGGAGGGTCCAGGAGGGAGAGGTGGGAGGAGAGAAGGACAGAATAGTAAGTGGGCAGGAACACGGCATCTAAAACTACACTGTGGGAGCAGTTTTAGTTTTGTCATCTCTAGGTCCAGGAAGGATAAAGCAGGTGTTCAAGGGGACACAGAACAAACTGAAAGATGATTTCCTTGTTTCAATCTGTGCGGAAGAGCAGCAGGGCCGTGACAGCTCTCACTGGTGCCCATTGAGAAAGTCAGAGGTGCCTTGTTTTCTGAGTCAAACATGTAACTGTTTCACATACTCAAGTCCAGTCTTTTATTTGTTTCTAGAACAGTAAGAACCAAGCGTAAAATGAGAAGACACAGCTTTGTGTGTCCCCATTTGCCGGGCGTGCGACGTTGAGTCAGTACTCTCCAGGGGAACTGAGTCTACGAGTCTGAGGTGACACGGTCCTGGGATCGGCCCCTGAGCAGCAGCCCCGCAGACACACGGCAGAGTGGAAAGGCCAGCTCAGAGGTAGCGGTTCAGGGCAAACAACTATTAAACCCCAAGTTCGTCTTGGGGACCACCCTGGCGGCAATAAGCCACCTGGAATTTCCACCCACTTCTTCAAAGGGCAGGACTGCCGCTTCACTTAAACTAGGAAGTGCCAGGGGCTCGGGACGGGCCAGACGGTGCCCCGAAATGGTTCCAAATGAGACGAGCCGAACCTTGGTGTAGACTCGGGGGCGTGCCTGCTGCCATTCGTGCGGAGTCAACGACGATCCTGGCCTGAGGCATGCTCCTCCCGTTTGGGCCGCCTGTACCC